>JAQZBX010041499.1:0-22336 GCA_029593785.1 Cabassous unicinctus | reverse complement strand
AGACTGATTTTTGATTCTAGAAATTTCAGTACATTCCCTAGTACATATCTAGGATTTTCTTCCCTAGTTTTGCACTTTCCTGTTTTAAAATAGAAACCGCTTCTATGGGCAAAGGTTACAGTCAATGAGAAAACTGGAAATCTGGGAAATGTTCACATTGACACGCTTCAAGAATTAAACCATACTTGTTTCTCAGAAACAGTTCTCTAAAAGGTATTTGAAATACCATACCAAGCAATACCTTAAGTAGAACAATTTTCGTGATTGGGTGCATATGGTTCCATCTGACAAGGAGACTTAAACTTCATTACTTCCACAGGAGTCAAGATGAAGATGGATCTCAGCCTGAAGACTATGCATAGCCTCCCCTCATAGGGCTTTGCTTACTAAATAAAATTGCAGTGTACAAAATAAATATCTAGAAATGGACTTTTAATTTATTGGTGAATAAAAACATTGTAGTCTCTTATAAAATTTAAATCCCCTTATCTTGATAACCATTACTAGAGGATTTATATAAAATCCTCTGGAAGTTACTGGCAAACATTGGGCAGGTTATTTTCCATGGTGAATTCTTCAATGATCCCTATATTTCAAGGAGCTCTTTTCTGCTAAACCCAGTGAACGAGACTTTAACAATTCAACCACATCTCTAAGATATTAAAAGCCTTGCAAAGGAAATTTTCAGTAGTTTTAAACTGTAAAATGCAAGTTTTAGGCAGGCAGGAATTCTGTCTTTGTTCACTGCTTATCTCCAGAGCTGTTATACTACCTGGTGCCCACCAGTGGTGGAAATTATTTATTAAAGGAAGGAAGAAAGGAAGGAACAGTCATAGAAGTACCAACTACTTCAGGATTACAAATAACTTGTCACTAATAAGGGAACTCTTATTTTGGAAAAAAATGTAAAATACAGGAAAGCATTTCACATATTTCGATGACTTACTCCAAAATAGGCACTTAACTGTTTTTCTAAAAATTGCTGGCTATGACCAACAGCAAGAAATACATTTTACACCATGACTTAAAATGTGTACACATGTTCACGTATGCATGCTGATGATACAAACAAAAATCTTGCCCAACAGTACTAATTCTTATTATGTATAATGCACACTCTAGTCTATTTAAAATAAGGTTGCCAGGATACCTACTAAATCGATTCCATGGCCTACAAATAGGACATGATGGGAAGTTTAAAAAGCTTTGTTTTAGATGAACAGCGAAGACAAGGGCTTTTTGGTTTACATCGTATATATATTTTTTGTCTTTTTATTGGTTTATTTTCAATTTAACATATCAAGACTAGAGATTTACAAAAAAGGAAAAAAAAACTTTCAACAGGTGACGCCACCTGAAGCAGTTCCTCGGGTGTCTCACTTCAAGCAGGGCATCACAAAACACTTTACACTCGCATCTCTGCCTCCTTCGTTTCAGCCTGCAGCGGGTTTTGCTTGGTGCGCCAGCCATTCTGAAGACTTTATCTCTTCTTTGCAGGTATCTGCTGAGGGGGCTCTGTGGAGCCTGCTACAAAACTCCTAGGCGCACGCTTAAAAGGATGTTCTTAAAAAGGACTTTCTTTCCTTAAGCATTAACCCACAATTTTAAAAATTAATTAATTTCGGACACAATCGACTTCTGGTGAGTGGGGTCGGGAGAACTCGCAGCCACGTACTTACGCATCCGCTTCTTCCGCCACTTCGCCCTCATTAGTCTAGGTGCCACGAGGTGGGCTTCACTGCCGCGTCCACAGCGACCCAACTACTCAGGAACAGGAAACATCTCAGGTAGCGTGAGGAAAGACCTACACAGTATTTTAAGGGCATTTTTCTTACCAGGAAAAAGGCATTTATCATAATGTACTAAGATTCTGGACTCCCACACACATTAATGAAAGCAAACAAACGGGTCATTAACTTAACTACATAAGGAGAGAACACTGCCACATTAACTTTTGTTTTAAAGCTATAGTGTAAATTATTTCTGTGGATTTGTTTTTACCTTTATAGGCCGGAAGTTCTTTCTAAAGTAGAATGCTCATTATTTGGGACTTGGCATTCCAGATACTACCAGCTCCAATTGATTTTATTTTATTTTATTAAAGATTTATTTATCCCCCCCCTTGCTGCTTGTGCTTGCTGTGTCCATTCACTGTGTGTCTTCTCCGTGTCTGCTCATCTTCCCCTCGCTGTGAGGTCCCTGCTGCATCAGCCCCTTGCTCCGCGTGGGCCGGCCTGCCCTCAAAAGGAGGCCCCCGGAAGCGAACCCGGGGCCTCCCATATGGTAAACGGGGGCTCTATCGACTGAGCCACTCCTGCTTCCCTCCAATTGATTTTAAATGAAATTTCACATTTTCACTCATTGGATTGGATATGATCCATGATTAACTGACAACCACAAAATCTATTAAAATTTTTGAATTATTTAGGTAACTAAAAATTGCCACAGGTAGACCAATATTTAAGACCTAGAATTCAAAGGGACTCAGATCATAGCTAATAGCTCTTCTATTCTTTAAAACAAACAAACAAACAAAACACAGCTATTTATTTATCCCCCCACCCCCAATGTTTTGCGCTTGCTGTCTGCTCTCTGTGTGTTCTTCTGTCTCCTGCTAGTCTTCTCTTTAGGCAGCACCGGGAACCATCCTCAGACCTTCCGGAGTGGAGAGGGGTGCTCAATCTCTGTGCCACCTCAGCTCCCTGGTCTGCTGCGTCTTTTATTCTCTCTTCTGTGTCTCTTTTTGTTGTGGCATCTTGCTGCGCCAGTCCTCCGCGTGGGCCAGCTTGTCTTTCACCAGGAGGCCCTGGGAATCGAACCCTGGACCTTCTATATGGTAGATGGGAGCCCAATCGCTTGAGCCACATCCACTTCCCTAGCTCTTAACATTTGAAAATACACAACAAATCTTCCAAATTACTTGTACTAAAACACACAAGAACATTTTAATATTTACTATGTTTGCTCATACCAAATTTCAATTTATAGGTTGTCAGAAGAATGGAAAACTGTCTGGTTTTGATTCAAACAAATCATCTGTATGGTAAAATTTATGAATCAATTGGAGAAAGTGAAAATATTGACTAGACTGTTAAGTTATATTACAGGCTCTACTTTGTTGATGCTTTAAGATACGGTTCCTAGAACAGATCACAATATTTCAGATTCAGCAGGCAGAGCAGAAACCTGTGCTGATCTTGCAAATGGCCTTAACACAAATCAAAGCAGTGGAACCAAACTGGGCTATTACTCATTGTATGCGTAACCACCAGGCACTTGCAGTATTAAAAAAGTCATAAAAAAATAAAAAGCCAGCTTCAATTAAGAATGTCCTTGCCGAAGCAGTACAAACTAAATTTTATTAAATCTTGACCTCTCAATACATTCTTTTTCAATATTCCATGTTGAAAAATGGGTGGTGCACATAAATCACTCCTGCTGCATACAACAAGCATGATGGCTGTCTCTAGCGAAAGCACTTGTGCAATTGAGTTACAATCTGAACTAGTCACTCGTTTCTCAGAACACCATTTTTATTTGAAAGAAGGACTAACAAACTGGTTATTCAGACTTGGGTATTAGGGAGACATTTTCTTTAAAATGAATGAAGTGAGCCTTTCCCCTCAAGGAAGATAACTAATAGTATTTGTTGCCAATGACAAAATTCGAGCTTTTAAGCAAAAAACTGGAAAACTTGCATCCACAAACATAAGCTTGACAGCCTCCCAATAATTCAAAGACTTCTGATTAAATTGGTGATATTAAAGAATGTGATTTTTGATACTGTACAACAAAATGTATGAATGTTTGGAAGGTCTGCCTAGCTCAGAGAACCAGTATTTTCCAAATAAACAACATACCATGTTACAAAATCATGTACCAGAAAGGGAAACATTCAAAATGCTAGAAAAAGCAATCAATTTTAATGTAACAGTATATGAAGAGTTCACTGGTATTAAAGAAATACCACTTGTTAAAATTTGGTGTAGAATCAAATAAGTATATCCCCAATTATCTGAAAGGCTATTAAAATACTCCTCTCTTTCCCAAGTACTTATCTGAATAATGTCAGATTTTCTTCATATATGTCAACCAAAACAACAACATTATTGCTAGAGTGAATGGAGAAGCAGGTATGAGAAACCAGCTGTTTTCTATTCATTCAGACATCAAAAAGTCTGCAAAGATAAAACAATGACACTATTATTACTAAACTTTTTTGTTTTGGAAAATAATTATTTTTCATAAAATGCTGTGTTATCATGTAATGGTTTATTAGGGTTATTTTTAAACAAACTATGAATATCTTTTAAAGTTCTCAGTTTTAATTTCTAATAAGGTAAACAAAGAATCCACACAGGCAACAAAGCTCTTTAGGGTCCTTAATTTTTAAGAGTGTAAAGGAGATGAAAAAGTTTATGAGTTTAGTCACAGAAAAGGCTCAGAGGCTTTTTTGGTTGATGGAAAGTTACTAAGTGGCTCCAAAACGTTAATGGACTACATTAAAAAATAGAAGAATAGCATGCAGAACAAGGGCGATTATGGCTCCAGCGGATCCTGCACTGAGGTACAGCGCTTAGCTGGAGGCACCGTGTTGTAAGGGGTGTATCAACACGCCAGAGCACAGTCAGAAGGGCCCAACCAAGAAGGAAAATGTTAGCAATCATACCATGGGAAAAACCTGAAAGAACCAAGGATAAGCAACCTATAAGAAGACAGATGTTATGACTGTTGTTGAGTTCTATTAAAATCACGCAATCATACTTATTGGGTGGCCTAACCAAATGCACAAATGAGAAAAGGCAGAGGCAGGTAATATGCATCTATCCAACTCTCCCTTGGGTTCTTAGGGGAATCTGAAAACTTGGACTGACACTCACACAACCATTCTGCTTTCTATGTTCCAAATTGTGTGAAGTCTTCCCAGAACATTAAGGCTAACTTCTAACAGAAATATATTTAAAATTTTTAATTAAGAGGAAGTATACTATAAGAGAGATTGTATATCTGTTTATTGTTTATTATTATTGAAATAATGAAAACGTTCAAATAATGATTGAAGTGATGAATGCGCAACTATGTGATTATACAATTGATTGCACACTTTGGATGAACTTTATGCTTTATTAATATGTATCAATAAAATTGATATGTTAAAAAAAAAAAAAAAAGAGGAAGTATATTAAGGTTTTAAGACTCTCAGAAACATTTCTATTAAATATTCCAGGCATAAATTCTATAATGAACCAACTATTTAAAAGAACTAATTACTTAGTACTCATTCATAATGCTTTAGTTGTGAACAATATGTTCAAAGTCTATAAAATGAACAGATCTCTCTCACCTGGCTTTAGAACTATAGTTGGGAAAATAACTCACTTCAATTAACTCTACAGAACTTTCCCCACTCCTACCAATTCCAAAAGTGTAAATAAACCAAGGGCTACCAGTTATTAAGCATTTTCAATATACCAGGTACTGTACTGGTATTAAGGCATAGCTCATGTAATTCTCCCAACAGCCCTCTAGAAAAGTTTCTTCGTCACAGAGAGGACAATGATGCTCAGAGAGGTAGTCTGCTCCAGATTACACAGTTGATACATGGCTGAGGTGACTTCAAACTGTAGTCTGCCTGATTTCAAAACCAGGGTTTCTGCCTGAACTGTCTCCCAGAGACCTTATAGAGGATAAGGAATTAGAATCAAGCACGGGTGGTAGCGGTGGTCCTGGTAATGTTGGTGGGACACTGGGGAAGGGAGAGAGAAGGATGACAACAAACCCAGACAACTTGATATTTGACAGGTAAAGCGAATTTTAAGAATAAGCTTTTCAGTATCTTTACAGATCCTAGTACCAGTGGAAAGAGCTGGCATTTTACATACTGTTCTCTTTCCTGTTCTAAATCATAAAATTTAAGTTTAGAAATTTAGCCAGAGATGCCAGGTGTTAACCTGGCAAGACTCGAAAGATGATAATTCTACAACTCCCTAATGAACTTGATAAAGAACGTCTAAGTTTGTAGTTTTATCAATATTTAGCAAGCACCATTTCAGCAGTCTCAACTCTTTTGCTACCTCCAAGGTCCAACCTTATTGTCAGGTAGACGGCCTTTGGTTAAACACTCCTAATGGTGTTATAAAATTAGAAAAATAACATCAGTATTACTGTCCTCTTTATCAACAATGACAACTGAAAAATTGGAACCTTAGATAAGCTGGCAAACTAAAACAAAGGACATTCAAGATTTAGTAAATTACCAATTAACTCTTGGTAATTTGGAATTTTGTTTTGATTTGCTTTTTGAACAAAAACTAAATCTCTGGTTCTCTCCTTGGTCGCTGGGGCATTTGACATACCTCTAAATATAAGCCTGGAAAATAAAGTAGCTGTAACTCCTTAAGGTGTTCAATACTGCTTCCTGACAGCTGCTGTGGTTATTAAACAACTACAAAATAAACTTATGGGGAATGTACAATTATTGATTAAAATGAGGTTTTCAGACTATAACTGTACAGTTAAAACATATTATTCCTTTCACCTATGACCCCAAGTGGTTTAGAGCTGAGACCTCTTACCTAGTCTAAGGAGTTTTAGACTAGAAGGAAGGTATCTTACAAAAGTACCAAACAAAGCAATACAAGGTCATACTGCAGATGGTAATGTGATAGAATGCTTAAACATCATATTTGAGTGTAAGCAAATTAACAGCACTGAGACATCTGTTAATGTGAATGTAACCCAAATTACTGAAATTATCACTGAAGGGTATCTGGCCAACTATAATACCATAATGCTAAATTTCAGGTCACAATAACAGCTAACTCTTGCTTTCTCCAAATTAAAAAGCGACTCTTTGGGATATGAAAACTTTTTCATAGACCACCACCACTTCTCGTCTGGTCCTCTGTTAACTGACCCACTTCAGACACTGTAAATGAACACACAAAATCACCACCAACACCAAAAATTACTTTTAGAAAACTGAGAAATTCTTCTTTATACTTTTACACAAATATGAAGTTAAATGGAAAATTCCAAGCATATAACTGTTAATATGCTTAACAGTCAAAGGAACTTTATATTAGGAAGCTTAGGAAACAGAGGGCTACCTATTAAGTCTCCCATAATGGTTTCTGGAGTACAGCTGGACAAAGACTAGCATTTTCATTTGCCTTTTGATATTTGATACAAATAGCATCTTAAAGGAAATTTATTTTTGATCATCTCCTATTGTTTAAGACACTCCCAACTGTCAACATGTGACATGCACTGAAAGTCTAACCTGAACACCTGAAGTCACTAGAAAGGCTGGGCAAATTTGATTGTCTAAAGGCAGAATTAAAAAAGAAACCTCCCTAGGCTCAGTATAATATGATCATCTAACTGTACAGCCCCACTGCAACTAAAAGCCCTTGAATCTGCTTAAACTGACTCCCACTGCTTAAGCAGAGAAGAGTTTCTGGGTACTTCTAAATGTTTCTGAAACTAGGGGGAAAATTAGTTATGAGACTCAAAATGACTTTAGAACAAATTTGATGACTAGAAACTTAGCCCAAAGGCAATAATTCTACATGTCATCCAACATCTATTTCTTTTTTTATTAGCAAATAAAATATTCTTTGAAATTAACGGGTGGCTCCGCCTGCCCAGCTTCCACGTTATAGTGTCACGACTGATACCGGTTACACTCCCGCACCGAAACAAACCTTTGTTTTCCTAACCAAGGTATTAAAAGTGATCATTCTCCACTAAACAAAGATACTTTTGGGAACTGTAACTGAGGCGACTGAGCACCTCAGCAGGTGCTATTGTGGTGTTATCCTGGAAAAGTAATCCAACTGTTTCCATTACAAGGGCCAAGTGTGTCCTTGACAAATAGCAAGATGTGTATAACTTATCTTACAAATTCTGTTATGAGGTAACTTGTATTTAAAAAATGTGGGTTCCTGGCATTAAGTACCACGAGCTTTTTATTCACCAGCAAGGGCTTCTCTTTCAAACAAAGTGCTTCAATTATACAGTCTTCTGCATATAACCAGAAGCAGAACGAGGCTAAATGCGGTTCGTTCACCAGGTCAAAACGGGAAACTAAGGTGAAATAAAATATTCTACCAGCAAGTACGTTGCATCTGCCAATAAGGCACTTTTTCCTGTAAGACCCAAAAAAGAGGCTCCATGTGTTTGTTTTCGTTGGTACCCCCGCCCGCAGTGAATCGGGCCAATCCTGGGTTCGAGCGGCGAACCATGCCTCACTCGTAATGGGAAGGAAATCGCCCCTTTCGGCCTCCGACTTTACGCAGCCTGCTGTCCTCATGGCGAAGAGAGCCAAAGCGCCTGCAGGGCAGGCGGACAACAGGAGGCCACCACCCGAGCAGGGCAGCCCGCGACCCCCTACCCCGGCTGCAGCAGAGTCCCGCGCTGGCCCTGCTCTACGTCCGGGGAGATGAGGTTGGAAGCGGGAGCTTGTCTGCCGGGACACTCAGTCCCGTCGCGGCCCGGCCTCGCGGCCGAGGCAGGAGAAGACGACACGTTGTAGTCGGCGGGAGGCAGAGGAAGGCATCCACCCCGCGAGCAAGTCCCCAGCAGCCTAACCGCCGCCGCCCCCTCGCCGAGCGCGCCATTTCCAGGCCCTGGCCCTCCAAGGGCCTCTCCCAGGTCTCCGCGGGCCCGACCGGCCCCCTACCTCTCACCGCACCGGGCAGGCGTGGGAAAGCCGCCGTCCCCGGAGCCCCCAACTCCGCCCGTTCCCCGCGCCCCCCTGGGCCCCGTGCACGTCCGCCTCACCCTCTGCCGCCGCCGAAGCTGCTGTAGGCCCGATCGTCGTAGGTATCGAAGTCCGCCATTTGCCGTCTCCGCTCCGAGAGGAACCAGGGTGAGCGAGGAAGGACCCCTAATATAACTCCCCCCGCCCCGCCGCCGGGGCTGTCCGCTGCGCCGCCTGATCGCAAATCGCACGCACGCACGCGCGCGCGCGCGCACGCACGCCGCGCCGCGCCCGGCCTGGGCCGACGGGCCGCTCCTGGCCCCCGCGAGGCCTGAGGCCCACGTGGTGCGGCCGCGCCTCTGCCCGGCGTCTGGCCTTGCGCCCCGGCCCATTGTGTGCTAGCGGGGTGGCCGCACCCGCAGCCGCCTGCTGCCCCCCGCCCCGCCCCGCCCGGGGTCGCCGGCCTTGCCCGCCCTCGGAAACCTCCCGTGGCCCCTCCGCGCTCTTGGGCAGTGCCTCTTCGGGTTCACCTTTGACCCCGCGCGGGATAAGCTGCGCTTTCTGCTGTTGGTTAGCTTTCGGTACTCCACACCTGGCAGGGACCCCAGAGTCTTCCGCGTGCCACCTCTCTGACAGCTCTCTCCTTGGCCAGGTGGTCGCCGGGTAACACCGACGTAAGGGCCACCTCCAGGGCAGAGACCTCACCGAGATTCGCACAGGCTGAGAACCCCGGGGAGGCGGAGGACCTGAGAAGGGGGTGAGATTTGGGGATGCAGAGATGAATCCTGCCTCTCAGGGCGTATTCCTTGCCTGGGTAATGAGGGGGTTTGAAATTAGTGGGCATAGGATGTCGTTGAACTGGGACGTGAGTCGGTGCATTTCGCCTTGCAGAAGTCATTGAGCTGGAAAAGAATTTAATCCTGGCGTGAATTCCATTGGATAGCAATAGTAGATGGGCATTCCATGAAAATTCTTTTTTAATAGATTTTTTTAGAGCAGTTGTAGGTTTACAGAGAAATGCCGAAAATACGGAGTACCCATATACCCACTCCTCATACGCACAGTTTTCCCTATTAACATTTTTAATTAGTGAGGCACATGAGTAACAATGGCATATTAACCATTGTTCATAGTATACATTAGGGTTTACTCTTTATGATATACACTTCTATGGTTGTTTTTCCCTTCCCATTTTAACGACTTTCAGGTATACAATTCAGTGGTTTAATTACGTTCACAGCATTGTGCTACCATCAGCACCATCCATTACCGAAACTCTCCAGCTCTCCAAACAAGCTCTGTACCAATTAAACATTAGCTCCCCATTTGCCACCCCATCCTTGTTCTTGGTAACCTGTATTCTAATTTTTTAACTATTAATTTGCATATTCTAACTATTTCATATAAGTGAGATCAATATTTGTCCTTTTGTGTCTTATTTCACTCAACATGATATCTTCAAGGTTTGTCCATGTTGTACATGTATCAGAACTTAAAACCGTGTAGCTGAATAGTATTCCATTGTATGGCTATCCCACATTTTGTTCATCCTTTCTTCTGTTTATGGACACTTGGGTTGCTTCTACCTTTTGGCAATTGTGAATAATGCTGCTATGAACATTGGTGTGCAGATACGTGTTCAAGTACCTGCTTTCAGTTCTTTAGGGTTTAGAATTGAAATTGCAGGTCTTATGGGAATTCTGTTTAACTTTTTTTTTTGTGGTACCACGGGCCAGGAATTAAACCCTGGACCTCATATGTGGGAAGCCAGTGCTCAACCACTGAGCCACATTGGCTTCCCTGAATTGGTTTTTTCGTTTGTTTTGCTTGTTGTTAGTTTTTGGTTTTTTTCAGGAGGCACCAGGAACCGAACCTGGGACCTCCCATGTGGAAGGCAGGAGCTCAGGAGCTCAACTGCTTGAGCCACGTCCCCTCCCTCTGTTTAACTTTTTGAGGAACTGCCAAACTTTTCCACAGCAGTAGCTGCATCATTTTATATTCCCACCGGTGGTCTTATTTCTCCATGTCCTCACCAACACTTAGTAGCTTCCATTTTTACAATAAAAACCACTCTAGTGGGTGTGAAGTGATATCTCATTGTAGTTTTGATTCGCATTTCCCTAATGGCTAATGATGTTGAACATCTTTTCTTGTACTTATTGCAATTTGCGTATCTCCTTTGGAGAACTGTCCATTCAAGTCCTTGGCCCAGTCTTTGCTTGGGTTGTTTGTCTTTTTGTTGTTGAGTTGTAGGAGTTCTTTAGATATACTAGATATTAGACCCTTATCAGAGCTATGGTTTTCAAATATTTTCTCGCATTCTGCAGGTTGTCTTTTGCTTTTCTTGATAATGTCCTTTGCACAAAATTTTAAATTTTGATGAAGTTCAATTTATATATATATATTTGTTGTTTGTGCTTTTGGTGTGAAATCTAAGAATCCATGGCTTGATACAAGGTCCTGGAGATGTTCCCTTGGTTTCTTCTAGAAGTTTTGTAATTTTAGGTCTTATATTTAGGTCATTGATCCATTATGAGTTAATTTTGTATATGGTGTGAGGTAGGGGTCTACTTTCATTCCATGAGAATGAATGATACTGGTAATTTCTCAGGTTCATGATTGGGATTTTGGTAATATTAGATATTACTACCATGGAGTGCACAAATGTTTACAAGCCTTACTGAGTTCTAGGCACAATTTTAAAGAAACTCATAGAATCTTCTTGCGTTGTGTACCCAGATATCTTATACTTACACAGTACTTTCATGCTTGAAGCATTATCCCAATTCTTGGGTGACAGAGAAGCTATTAATATATTTTTTGTTTGTTTTTCTTCCCAAGAAATAAAACAACTTGGCCATCAGATAGACCCAGACTTACCCTGGGCTCCCTTAACCTGGGCCCTGCCTCTTACTAGCCATGTGACCTCAAGCAAGTTAACGTCTCCGTTTTCTCATCCATATAAAGGGTATGATAGTACCTGTGGCGTTGGGGTTGTACAGATTAAAAGAGTCAATGTTAACTTTCCGGGCCCCTTTCCTCTTCTATGAGCCTCAGCCCACAGCCCACCCCCCACTTAGGACCCAGGATACCGAGCCCAACCTAGAAAGTTCCATAAACAAGGTGACTGCTGCCGATGCACAAGGTGTCCAGCCCTGAGATTGTCCTCATGAGATTTCGTGCTGACGTGCTGGCTGTCCTCTTCCCCAGTTTGGATAGCCCCCTTTTATCAGTTCCCTTGAGCCCCAGGGTGGGAGTAGGGGCAAACTCCCTGAAGCCCAAATCAGACGTCATCTTTGAAAAGCCTTTAGCGTAGGTGGTGAAGCCTGTGGGTTTTTGTTTGCAACTCCCTGCATTCACAGCCTGGCTAGGCCACTTATTACTGTACTAGCTGTGGGACCTCACTCAAGTTGTATAATCTCCCTGAACTGAGAGCTTCAGCTATAAAATGGGAATAATACTATGTTAACAGTTTTCTGCATTTATGCTATTCTTAAGTTGTAAAATGTCGGTGTTTTGTTGGTATAATACTGTTTACTATCTAAAATAATTTGCAGTCTGAATTGTTTTTATGCTGAGATTAAGATCAATGACTTAAATATTCAATTTTTGTGAAAAGACACACTGATACTCACTCTACAAATCTATACAGATCTGCCCCTGTGAGGATCTCAGCCAGCATCCATATTGAGCTATTGCAAAACTACTTCCAACTTCCTACTTGCTGCAAGCACGAAGTGTTGCTCTAGGTTAGAGACTTTCCAAACAAGTCAATATGAACATGAGGAAATCGAAATTGGCATATGAACTTTCCATCTATATGTGATGAAAATAAAGAAAAAATGTACTGTGTATGCTTCCTTCAAAACCCAAAGTATAGCTTGCTAGCACTAAAAATGCAGACTCAAAAGATTGTTCAGAAAGGTCTTCAATATTTGAGATGGGAATATTTGAAAAAGAAGGGTCCTTCTGCTCTTGCCCCCACGCCCCGGTCTGCTTTCCACACAGCAATTGTAGTGATGCCTCTAAAACCGTAATCACGTCAGGTCACTTCTGCTCAGACCTTGTCGTTTCCTCAGAATAAGAGCCAAAGCCCTTGCTGTGGCCGCCGTGGCCTACGTGGCCTACCTTGAGGCCCTCCCTTCTCTCACTTCTGCCCACACCTGCCTCCTGGCTATCTCCCTGACACCGCAGTCACCTTCCCACCTCAAAGCTTTGCTTTTGCTGTCTTGTCCCCCAGACAGCCATGTGGCTCCTGCCTTGGTTTCCTTTAGGCCTCTGCTGAAAGAGGCTGTCCCAAGCCTCCCTGTTTGAAACATCAGCAGCCCCCACTTCTGTCTCCCCTGGTCTGCTCTACCTTTTTCCTAGCCCTTGTCACTACCTGACTTCTTGCTGTTGATTATTTTCCTGTTAAATGTCTGTCTCACCTGAGGGCAGGGAGTTTGTTTTGTTCACTGAAGAGCAGGCCCTGCGTCACAGAGGGCACTCAAATAGTTGTTTCAAGGAAGACTGGAATCCCACAAAAATATTTGGAGTTAGATTAAAACCATTTCCTCATTTGCTCAACTGCAGTAGTGTCGCAAAGAGCATTTGCAGTCACTGGGAACCTTAGGACAAAAATACCCTTGTGACTCAATAATGGCACTGTTCATGTCCTTTATTATTATTTTTTAACAGCTTTATTGAGATGAAATTCATAGACCATAAAATTCACCCTTTTAAAGGGTACAATTCAATGGCTTTTAGTATATTCACAGAGTTGTGCTTCCATCACTAGTCAATTTTAGAACATTTTCATTACCCTCAAAAGAAACCTGGTACTCATGGGCCATCACCCCCTAATGCCTCTTCCCTCCCCATCCATGCCCCAGGCAATCACTAACCTCCTTTCTGTCTCTGGATTTGCCTGTTCTGGACATTTCCTATAAATGGAACCATACAATCTGTGGTCCTTTGTGACTGTCTGCTTTTACTTAACCTGATGTTTTCAAGCTTCATCCATGTCGTAGCATGTGACAGTATTCATTTCTTTTCATAGCGGAATAATATTTCATTCTATGGCTTTCTTATTCATCCATTCATTATTCGACTGACATTTCCACCTTTTGGCTATTATGACTAGTGCTGCTATGAGCATTTTTATGCAAGTTTTTATGTGGCCCTATGCTTTTAATTCTCTTGGATATATGCCTTGGAATGGAATTACTAAATGCTGTGTTTAATTGTTTGAAGACCTGCCAGACTGTTTCCAATAGTGGCTGCTATTCCTACCAGCATTATGAAGGTTCCAATTGCTTGACATCCTCGCCCACACTTATTATCTATTCGTTTAAAGTCGCCCTAATGGGTGTGAAATGAATTGGGTTTGTATTTCTCTGAGGGCAAATGATGGTTCAGCATCTTTTCAGGTTCTTATTGGTCATTTGGATATCTTTGGGGAAATTTCTATTCAGATCCTTTCCCATTTAAAAATTAGATTGTCTTTTTATTATTGAGTTGCAAGAGTCCTTTAGGTACAAGTCCCTCATGTGATATATTTTTGGAAAATGTTTTCTCCCTCTCTGTGGATTGTCTTTTCACTTTCTTGATAACTTTTCAAAAGTTTTAAATTTTGATGAAGTCCATTTTATCTATTTTTTTCTTTTGTTATTTGTGCTTTTGGAGTCATATGTAAGGACATTATGTTGAGCGAAGCAAGCCACTCAAAAGGACAAATACTGTATGACTGTATTACTATTAACCAAATATATTGTGTAACATATTGTTTGATTAAAAAAAAATTTGTATGTATCCAGTACATTTAATTGAGAAATATATGTATTTATTAAAATAAAAAAAAAAAGAATTCATTGTCAAATCCAAAGTCATGAAGATTTACTCCTATGTTTTATTCTGAGAGTTTTATAGTTTTAACTCTTTCATTTAGATCTTTGATCCATTTTGAGTTAATTTTTGTAAATGGTGTAATGTAAGGGTCCATTTTCATTCTTTTGTATGAGGATAAATGTTCTAGCACTATTGAAGACTATTCTTTCCCCCATTAATGGTTTTGGCATCCTTAAAATCAGTTAACTGTAGATGTGAAGGCTTGTTTCTGGACTCTCCATCCTGTTCTACTGATCTGTGGAATCTTTATGCTAATGCCACACTGTCTTGATTGCTACAGCTTTGTTGTCAGTTTTGAAATTGGGAAGTGTGAGTCCTCCAATTTTGTTCTTCTTTTTCAAGATTGTTTTGTTTGTTCTTTGTCCCTTGAATTTCCATATACATTTTAGGATCAGCTTGTTAATATCTGGGGAAAAAAAATAGCTGGGATTTTGATAGGAATTGCATTGAATCTGTAGATCAATTTGGGGGTGACCAAGATGACTCACCTTTAGACAAGCTTCTTCCTAACTCTAGGCCCCTGACCCCCTCTCACCTGACCCTTATGCTATCCAGGTGCCTGAGAGGCTCTTAACTAGGTAGTTCCTTATCTTCCTCTTCCTCCCTCCTGGTCCTTACAGACTCCAGGAGGCCTAGGTACTGCAAAGGAAAACATTTCGAACCAAGTGGTCCTGATTGCAACCTCAGTAATTCACTCACCCTGATCAATTCCCACCCTAGGGCCTCCGGCTCCCTGGTGGACCTCTGCTTACTGCCTCACACATCTCAACAGTCGTGTCGTCCCCCGTTCCCCCCCCCACCCCCGGTCCCCCACCCCCCGCCAACAACCCGTTTTCTCAGTCCTAAATGCCTTTGAGCATGCTGTTCCCCCTTTCTAGCGGGCCCTCTCAGTCACGCTCCTTAACCTTCTACCCTTTCCTGCTGGGAAAATGTTCACTTCTCCTTCAAAATTAAGCTCAAATGCCACCTCCCCTAGGAGTTCTTTCTAAGGCCCCCAACTTGTGTACTCCCCAAGCACACTAATGTGCATATTCTAATATATGCCTCCATCCATCCCATATCCATGTATATAAGATTTATTTATTTTTCTATTGTAAAATATACATAATTTAAAACTTACCATTTTTAAGTGTACAATTCAGTGGCATTAGATACATTTACCATGTTGTATAGCTATCACCACTATTGCAGAACTTTTTCATCAACCTAAACTCTGTACCCATTAGCCAATAACTCCTCTTCCCTTCTTTTCCCCAAGGCCTTGGTAAACTTTATTCTACTTTCTGTAGCTATGAATTTACCTATTCTAGATACCTATTACCTATTCTCATAGAAGTGGAATCATTCAATATTTGTCCTTTTGTGCCTGGCTTCTTGCACTCAGCATGTCTTCAAGGTTCATCCATGTTGTAGCATAGATCAGAAATTCATTCCTTCGTATATAGCTGAATACTATTCCATTGTATGGGTATACCACATTTTGTTGATCCATTTATCCTTTGATGGACACTTGGGTTGCTTCTACCCTTTGGTGGTTGTGAATAATGCTGCTGTGAGCATCAGTGTACAAATATGTGTTCACATCCCTGCTTTCAGTTCTTTTGGGTATATACCTAGAAGTGGGATTGCTGAGTCATATGGTAATTCTACATCTAACTTTCAGAGGAAAACCAAACTGTCTCCCACAGCGGCTGCACCATTTTACATTCCTACCACCAATGAATGAGTGTTCCTTTTCTCTACATCCTCTCCAAAACTTGCAATTTTCCAATTTTTTAATACCAGTCATTCTAGTGGGTATGAAATGGTATCTCATTGTGATTTTGACTTGCGTTTCCCTAATGGCTAATGATATTGAGCATCTTTTCATGTGCTTTTTGACTATTTGTATATGTTCTCTGGAGAAATGTATGTTAGAATCTTTTGCCCATTTTTTAATTGGATTGTCTTTTCGTTGCTGAGTTGGGGGATTTCTTTATATATTCTGGTATTAAACTCATATTGGGTATCTGGTTAGGTTTCCAAATATTTTCTCCCATTGTGTAGGTGATTGTTTTATTTTCATGATAAAGTCTTATGAGGCACAAAGGTTTTTACTTTTGATGAGGTCCCATTTATCTATTTTTCCTTTTGTTGCTTGGCTTTGGGTGTGAAGTCTAAGAAACCATAGTCTAACACAAGGTCCTGAAGATACTTCCCTATGCTTTCTTCAAAAAGTTTGGTAGTTCTGGCTCTAATATTTAGGTTCTTGATCCTTTTTGAGTTGATTACTGTATACGGTGTGAGGTAGGGGTCTACCTTCATTCTTTTGCAAATGGAGATCCAGTTTTCCCAGCACCATTTGTTGAAGAGACTGTTTTTTCCCAATTGAATGATATTTGCCCCCTTGTCAAAAATCAGTTGGGAAGGTGGCGGACTAGAAAGACACAGAACTCTCTTCTCTCCCAGAAAAATAGCTATAGGACAGGCAGAAACTACCTTGAAAAAAAATCTTCTGGGGTTTAGGATACCAGGGGAAGGCTGGACACTGTCCGGAAGAGAGAGGGGCAAAGGAAAAGAATCAAGACAGCAAAACTGTGAGTTAAAAGCTGCAGCTGCAAATGCCAGCATCCTCCCCCACCCTATAGACACTTTTGAGTTCTTAGGACTTGGGGCTGACAGCTATAGACAAAGAAGGCCCCAGGAATCTACCTCCCCAGGAAAGGGGAGAGGACACAGCCTAAGGCTGATTCAGGTTTTAACCCACAAATTTGGTCTGTTTCCTAGGAGCCCTTCTAGGCTGGGTGGGGCTGTGCCATTGTCTGCCTTGGGAGCCAGCAAGGACTAAAGAGATCCAGTCCTCTCAATCTCCCTCTCTACTAACTTGGACTCCTTGTTGAGGATTCAGAGAGTGGAATTACTTCCTACCCTGGAAAAGGAAGGGCTGCCAGCAAAGGTTGGAGAATTGACTCTGAGAAAGTTTGAATTACGAGGCTCTTAGCCTCCAGGCAGGAACCTCTGTCACACTGATCCAGTCCATGTTGCAGCAAACGCCCGCTGACCAGGCATGGAACTGAGAGTGCCATGGCAGACCAAGGAAGTGCACGTGAGGAAATTAAAAGTGAATAAGTAAGAGAGGCTTTCTCCAGCCTTTTTTATTTTTTTATTTTTTATTTTGTACATTTAATAATTGAAAATATAAGCAATTAAAAACTAAAAAGTAAACACAGATGAATAAATACATACATTTCTCAATTAAATGTACTGGATACGTATAAATTTTTTTTGAATCAAACAAGATGTTAATATATTTGGTTCATAGAAACACAATCATACAATATTTGTCCTTTTGTGTCTGGCTTCCTTTGCTCAACATAATGTCCTCCAGGTTCATCCATATTGTCATATGTTTACGACTTCATTTCTTCTTACAGCTGCATAATATTCCATCGTGTGAATAGACCACAGTTTGTTTATATTCGTCTGTTGATGGACACCTGGGTTGTTTGCAACTTTTGGCAATGGTGAATAATGTTGTTATGAACATCGGTGTGCAGATGTCTGTTCATGTCACTGCTCTCAGTTCTTCTGGGTATATACCCAGTAGTGGTATTGCTGGGTCACGTGGCAAGTCTATATTCAACTTCTTTAGGAACTGCTGAACAGTCCTCCACAGTGGCTGTACCATTCTGCATTCCCACCAACAGTGAATAAGGGTTCCTATCTCTCCACAACCTCTCTAACACTTGTAGTTCTCTGTCTTTTTAATAGTGGCCATTCTGGTAGGTGTGAAATGATATCTCATTGTAGCTTTGATTTGCATTTCCCTAATCACTAGTGATGTTAAACATTTTTTCATGTGTTTCTTTGTCATTTGCATGTCTTCTTTGGACAAATGTCTATTCACATATTTTGCTCATTTTTTAATCGGGTCATTGGTCTTTTTATTGTTGAGTTGTAACATCTCTATATATCATGGATATTAAACCCTTATTGGACAGGTGATTTCCAAATATTTTATTCCATTGAGCCAGCTGCCTTTTCACCCTTTTGACATAAAAAAGTCTTTTGAGGTATAAAAGTGTTTAATTTTGAGGAGGGCCCATTATCTATTTTTTCTTTTGTTGCATGTGCTTTGGGTGTCAGGTCTAAGAAACCACCACCTACCACAAGGTCTTTAAGATGTTTCCCTACATTTTCTTCCAGTAGTTTTATGGTCCTGGCTTTTATATTTAGGTCTTTGATCCATTTTGAGTTGATTCTTGTATAGGGAGTGAGATAGGGGTCCTCTTTCATCCTTTTTGTTATGGATATCCAGGTCTCCCAGCACCATTTTTGTCCCATTTGCCTCAGGTATTTTGGGGAACCCTGTTTAGGTACATAGATATTTATGACTGCTATTTCTTCCTGGTGGATCGTCCCTTTTATTAATATATAATGGCCTTCTGTATCTCTTTTAACTTTTTTGCATTGAAAGTCTTTTTGATATTAGTATAGCTACCCTTGCTCTTTCTTGGTTACTGTTTGTGTGGAGTATCTTTTGCCAGCCTTTCACCTTCAGCCCATTCATATTCCTGGGTCTAAGGTGAGTCTCTTGTAAGCAGCATACGGATGGCTCATTTTTCAAATCCATTCTGTCAGCCTATATCTTTTGACTGGGGAGTTCAATCTATTCACATTCAATGATATTACTGTAAATGCATTATTTACTTCCACCATTTTATTCTTTGGTTTTCATATGTCATATCTTATTTTTGTCTGTTTTTTACTCTTTACTTACCTTTTCTGTTATTCTTTCTTCTACTCTCTCCTCTAAGCCTCTGTGATGGTTAGGCTACTGTGTCAACTCGGCCAGGTAATTGTGTCCAGGTGTTTATTCCAGCAAGCACTGGGCTAATTGTAATACAAGAGCATTTATGGACTTCAATCACCAGTGAGTTTACTGCGTGGATGGCTGATTACATCAGCATCAATCAGGGAGATTGCATCATCAATGGGTGGTGCTTTTATCCAATCAGTTGAATGACTTAAAAGGGGAAGTGATTTCAACATTCAGAGAGAATTTCCCAGCTCATTGTTGGACAGGCAACTTCTCCCAGAAACTCATCAAGGACCTTTTGTTGGACTTTCATTGGAGCCACTGGTTTGCAGCCTGCGTGCAGAACCTGGACTTGTGCATCCCCACTGTTGCGTGAGAGACTCTTTTAAAATCTCATATTATTGACAGATATCTCCTGTTGATTCTGTTTCCCGAGAGAACACTGACTAATACAGCCTCTCTCTCCTGTCTTTTCTTTCAGGCTGTAAGGCTTCCTATAATATTTCCTGCAAAAAAAATTTTTTTAAATTTTCTGCAATTTCTTTTTATGAACTTCTCAATTTCTGTTTGTGAATGTTTTAAACTCACCTTCATATTTGAAGGACAATTTTTCTGCATAAAGTATTCTCAGCTGGCAGTTTTTCTCTTTCAGTATCCTGATTGTATCACACCACTGTCTTCTTGCCTCCGTGGTTTCTGATGACTCCACACTAAGTCTTGCTGGGCGACCCTTGTATGTGATAGTTTGCTTCTCCCTGCTGCTCTGAGAATTTTCTCTTTACCTTTGATGTGTGAAATTCTGAGTAGTATGTGTCTTGCAGTAGGTCTATTCACATTTATTCAGAGTGGGGTACACTGCGCTTCTTGGACACGTAAGTTCATTTCTTTCTTGAGAGTTGGGAAATTTCAGCTATTACCTCAAATACTCTTTCTGCCCCTTTTCCCTTCTCTTCTCCTTCTGGAGCTCCCATGACACGTATGTTGTTGCATTTCATGTTATCATTCAAGTCCCTAGGCCACTGCTCAATTTTTTCCATTATTTTCTCTGTTCTTTTCTCTCTTCAATTTCAGCTGTTCTGTCTTCAGCATCACTTATTCTTTCTTCTATCATTTCAAGTCTGTTGTATGCCTCTAAAGTGGTTTTTTTTTTTTTTTTTTTTTTTTTTTTTTGAGGTACTGGGGGCCGGAGATTGAACCCAGGACCTCATATGTGGAAAGCTGGCACTCAACTACTGAGGCACATCAGTTTCCCTGAGTTGATTTTTTTGTTTGTTTTTCTTGTTTTTGTTTTTTTCAGGAGGCACCAGGGACTGACCCTAGGACCTCCCATGTGGGAGGCAGGCACTCAACCGCTTGAGCCACATCTGCTCCCCTCTAATGTGTTTTTTATCTCACTTGTTGTAATTTTCATTCCCATGAGCTCTGTTACTTTTCTATTCAGGTTTTCAAATTCTTATTTGTGCTCGCTCAATATCTTCTTGATGTCATTTATCTCTTTAGCTATATTGTCTTTCAACTCAATTTGATTTTGGAAATTTGTGTGCATCTTGTTAATTAGTTGTCTCAAATCCTGTGTCTCTTCTGGGGCTTATATATATTCCTTTTCTTGGGCCGTGTCTTCCATTTTCTTCATATAGCTTGTAATTTTTTTACTGATGTCTAGGCATCTGATTAGGATAGTAAATTTACTCAGATGCTCAATTTCTTTCTATGTTTTAGGGATTTAGTGGTGGGAGGGCTGCTCTTTGATTCTTGGTTCAACTTGGATCGTTAGGATTGTCTCTGTTAGTTGCTCAAAACTGTGCTCTGGACCCACTATGTTGCAGACCCACTTCCTAGGGCCTTGGGGAGGGAGGCTATAATGGCTGGAAAAAGAAGATGGCAGGCTAGTAAGACACGGGAATCTCTTCTCGGCAGATATAGCCAGAGGACAGGCTGAAACAGCCCCAAAAAAGATCTTCTAGGGTTTAGGATGGACATGAAGGCTGGACACCATCCAGAGGAGAGAAGGACAAAGGAGGGAAATTCCAACGACAGAACCATGAGTTAAAACCAGCAGCTGCTGCTGCCAGTACCCTCCCCTACACTAAAGACACTTTAGAATTGTCCGGCCTTTGGGCCTGCGACTACAGACAAAGGGGCCTCCAGGGATCTACCACCCCAGGAAAGGGGAGAGAGAAGGACATGGCCTAAGGTGGACTCAGCTTCTGACCCATAGATTTGGTCTGCTGTGCCCCATGAGAACTTCCAGGCCAGGAGATACCACACAGTGTTGTGCCCTGGGGGCCTGCCCCCTGAAGGACTCCAGAAATCAACCCTCACAATCTCCCTCTCTTCTAGCCTGGACTAATTGTTGAGGATGCCCCAGGAAAGGGAAGAGAGAGGGACACAGCCTAAGGCAGACTCAGCTTTTGTCTCACAAATTTGGTCTGCTCTGTCCCAAGAGCCCTTCCATGCCGGGTGGGGCTGCACCATTGTTTGCTTTGGAGCCTGCAAGGGGCTAAAGATATACAACCCTCCCAATCTCCTCCTCTACTAACAGGGACTGACTGTTGAGGACTCAGAAGGGAGTGGAAATATTTCCTAGCTGGGAAAAGGGAAGGGGCTGCCAGAGAAGGCTGGAGAAGTGTCTCTGAGAAAGTTTGAATTACAAGACTTCTAGCCTCCAGACAGGAAGCTCTATCACATTGATCTGGTCTGTGTTGCAAAAAATACACCTGACCAGGCATTGAATTGAGAGCTGCCAAAGAGTGCCAATCTTGGCAGACCAAGGAAGTGCATACAAGAAAATTAAAAATAAGTAGGAGAGGCTTTTTCTGGCCTCTATAGCCTCCCTGCCCAAGGCCCTAGGAAGTGACTCTACAACCAATTACTGGGTCCAGTGCCCAGTTTTGAGCAACCAGCAGGACAATCCTAACAATCCAGGTTGAGCCAAAAATCAAAGAGCA
>JAQZBX010041498.1:0-22347 GCA_029593785.1 Cabassous unicinctus | reverse complement strand
AAATTATCTAGTCAGGCCTTTAATGTAATAACAATTTACCTTATGAGGAGGGACAAAGTGTGAGACCAGAACGAGGTCTGCCCTTCAGGGAGCCCAGGAGGTGGCTGGGCTGAGTGGGATCAAGACCTACAAGCATAAGCTCTTCCCAGGAGCAGGGACAAGAGAGGCAGAGAAGGGCCTTCCTGCCAGGGTCCTGGGCTTCCTCTCTCATCTCACCTCCCAAGCTTCAAGTTTCTGGCTCCTCTCCTGACTCTGAAAATCACATTATATTTTCAGAGAAAATGCCCATCAGATGTGGGCAGAGCCTAGATTGTCACCGAGGAAGAGGGACATTTTACCATTGTTCTGTTTCCTGGGAGCCCCAGCATGGCCCCCAGTGCCTTTCCTCATCTGAAGAGACCTGATGGAGATGACAACACAGAGTTTAATGGGATTAAGGAGAAGTTATACAAGTTAAAATAATGAAGCAATAAATATTTCCTAATATGGAGTCGTGATGATGGTGCATATCAGGGACTAAAATGAACACCTTGAAATTATACACTTTAAATCTTTGAACTTTAAGGTGTAACTTAAAAAACCTATTTAAAAGGGAGAACAAATATGGGCTGGAGAAAAGGGAAAGGCTGGAGGCACAAGAGAGAAATTGGAGGAGTTCACTATCCAGTTTGTAGTAATGGTAACTTGTATTCACACACATATTTATATATAATTTTCTTTTTTATTTCAATAAAATATTCACTAGAAAAGGAATAGATTATAAATAATTTTATACTCTAGTTTATTTCTGACAAAGGGAGAGTTTGATTAGAAGGTGAAAGCTCTCTTGCACTTCTGGTGTTCTCAGGGTTAGTTCCAACATCCTAGAGTTAGCTTGAGCCATTTACCTGAAGTTTCTGCTTGGCACTGACCCTGGTCAGTTGAGGACATTTTTTCCCAAACCTTTCTGAAAATTCTACTACAAGGTTTATTAATCAACCATTTTCTATTATCTGGTCATGTTTTACCTGAGTTTTTTTGCACTCTCCATATTTTCATGATTTATTACCTCTTAAGTACTGTTTTTCTCTTCTTTCATGCAAAGCATTTGTTGTGGGGTTCCACTGACTCCTCCTTTCCTATAGACTATGACACTATATTTTCACCTCCTAAATTTGATACTAAATACCTGGGAAGGAATGTGTTTCATCCAACCCTCCACTCCCAAAATAAAGTGTGTTTCCCTCTGATGTCATACAACACAATGTTATTTTGTAAACATTCATTCAGAGAAGGGAAATATACCCAGACTTTATTTCAGTGTAAATATTTTCCCAAAGTCTTGGAGAATCTAAAGACTTGAAATTGAAGTACCACAATGCTAGGTAGACTAAATATTAGCAACACAATCTTAGCATTCAAGTAAAATGGGATGCATTTGAAAAGAATAAAAATTATTTTTCTTTATAATTTCTTCAAGGTAGAAACATGGAATACCTTGAAATACCTAGTGGCAAAATGACTGCACAACAAAATGACTTTTGTTTGTGAATTATCACTGAAAATTGCCTCAAAACTTCATTCTGGTAGTATTATTACTGATTCAAATCCTATAAAACATTAGCAACCTTGTGATTAATATTTACACAGTTTTTTTAAAGAAAGGTGGTTTGATATCACACAGTCACTTTTCCATTTGCTATAGTGGTGTTTTTCACACCCTCAAACTTCCTAATGCTACAATTTCAATAACAGTGAAGGCCTCCTTTAATGGAGAGATATAGCTATTCTAAGGAAGTTTCAGGTGTTAGTCAATCTAATCATGGTGGGTACTTAGCGGAGGACAGCAGAGTTAGTCCTGTGGGAAAAGGAGGACCTAAAGCATGAAGATCACCTCAGAAATTATTTCTGTCCAAGTAACTTCTGGGAAATCCCTGATTGGAGAAACATCTCCATTGAGGTACAATAAACCATTGACCAAATAGACACAACATGTGGTACTGAATTAAATGGCACTTGGGCTTTCTCATGGACATCATGATTAGAAACACCCCATCTCTGTCTCATTTCTCAATATGAAAGGAAAAGTTAGGAGTACATTAAATACTGAAGGATCAACACCATTCAGGTTCACCTTGAAGGTGTCTAACTCCAAGGAGCTTCCTTTGCTGGCACATCTTGGATGAAAACGTGATTCCTATCTCCAAGTATAAACTCATGTTTTAATCAAAGGTGAGGCCATGGTCTCAGCTTTTGGTCTTCAATATAGCCTTAACTCTATGTGTAGCTTTTATTACACAGCACTCCACAACCAAGTAACTATTCTCATGATGACCTCATCAATCGTCACATCATCCCAGGGTCAACTTTCCTGTCCTATTATCCTCTCACAGTGCCCTGAGCTTTCTCCTTCCCAAGGTAACTCTGTGCACCATCCTTTTCCACGATTAACAGAATGTATTTGTAATTCTAGAAATCACTTCCATAATTTAAAATCTTCATGTATTCTTCAAGTATTTACTCAGATTCTGGTCCAATTCCTCCATGGAAATTGTGTTCTCATGCCCCAAGCAACAGAAGGAATTGGTAGAATTCATTGCCTCATGCTTTCTGAGGCAACACAAAATATTTATCCAATAGCCCCATGGTGTCTAGTGTGAGTTCCCGGGTTTACCCTGTGCAGCTATGCCCCTCTGCCACTCTACTTCTATCTCATAAATTTCTTTCCCAATCTTGCATGATTGTTACCTGGCACCAGATATTGTGCTTAATTTCCAAACTTTGCCATCAAAATGGGATACTTAAGGGACACTATCTCCTATTGTTTCCCTCTCATCACTGCCTTTATTGTTTCTTTCAATGTTGTATCATCTGCCTTATACCTTTTTTACTTTTAATTCAATTAATTAATATTTTTAAATAACCACTTTGTAATATTCTGCATTCAAGTTCATCAGTTCTAGGCAATGCTATGATATATCCAAGATGAAATCTCAGAACATATTTTTATTGTTATTCCCTGCATATGAGCATACATATATGTGTTCATATATGTTATAAAATGTTATATGTACAATGTGGGATTTTATCTCCTTTTTCTGTGAACAGCACTTAGAGTCTTTGTGAAGTTAATTCTCTCAGCTCAAGTCTTAGAACACCGAGACCAAATTGTGAACACCCCCCATCATGTAGAGGACCATGTTTTCTGGGAAAAGGAGGAGGAAGTGGGAAATCCTGGCATGGACATAGGTGAATCATCCAAGGATCTCACTTTCTTCACTCCATCTCATGAGACATCAAGGAACAGGCCCACACACTTACTTAAAGACCCTTATAAATTATGATTTTATGTAAAGGCCTTTTAAACAATGACATGATTATTTCACACACACACAAATACATGCAGGTTTTCAAACATGTATTATATATAAAAGGTAAAAGTAGCAGAATAATAATGTATGTTTTCCAAAGTTTATTCACAATACCATGTGAAAACATAATGTATGTTTTCCAAAGTTCATTCCCAATATCGTTTGTATTTAATTTAGACACTTCTTTTAATATATCAAGCATGCATCAATCATTCATCAGCATATTATTTTCCCCTAAAATAGCCAATTTTTATATATTGTCAAGCTCCCCATCATAGTGTACTGTGATGTAGGTAGATCAGCAAAAAACTGTGTCCCACTCCTCATCCTTGCTGTACAGCCACAGGTTTCTGAAGTCTGAGCTTAACTGACAGTTTTCACAGAGAGACCTGACCTCCTCAGACCTGTGTATGTGGGAAGTCCAGCATGGCTCCAGCTGCCTGCACCTTGCCTTCCTTGCCCTGTGGGAAATGGCTTTCTCATCACTGTGACTTATGATTGAGGAATGAGAGTTCCTCTTATTGGTAGTGAACGTTCAAGTGCAACTTTAGGGCCAAATACTAAGACATGGACACCCTTCCAGAACAGAATTCTGGGCTGTTGGACATTCTGATTCCGAGGTTTCTGGAGAGAGGCTGGGATATAAGGTGGATGAACAGTGCTGGGAATACCATCCAAGTGTCCCAGGCCTCCTCCCACACAATGCTTAGCTTATAATAGATTTCTGCCCCCTCCATTGTGTACATCATCTTTTCCCCCAGTTTTCCCTCCCTAAGGTACATTAGTTTTCTACCAGTGTCCTCATCTTCTCATTTTTGGAGTCCTTCACCTGCTTTTATTTCTCAGTGAAGAGAGGGCAAAAATTAGAGGAAATATAAAGTAACCAGGGCATACTTAATTCAAATACCAACATACAAGGTGCTTTTTATTATCTGCACCTTCATGATTCTCATTCAGGAATCATTTCAAAGGAAGCATAAAATCTAGAGTAAACTCTAAGATATACTTTTAAGACCACAGAGTAGAGTAACAAAATGTTCTTTATGGGTCTTAATTGTGTGGATAACAGATTTTTCCACTAACATAAATTATTTTTATGAATGGTCTAGGGAATATCACTCAAAGATTGAGAGGAGTGCTTTGGAAAGGGCTTTACTTTCAAGATGTGTTCCTATGGTTTTGGTAACATACAGGGCATCCCAGTGAGAGTTACACTTAATCTACAAATACTGTATGATAATTATAGTAGTAGAAAAACAGAGAAAATATGGAATGAAAATATCCACTGATCCTTTGAAATACAATGTGAAGAACCAAAGCCAAAGAACAAAACCTAGAAACAGCAACAATTTCCCACAGAAAAGAAACATTTATTCAGACTATGAAATGACATTTCAACAAGTTCAGCCATGAGCCAGGGTAAATTATTCCAGGGAGAAGGAAATAACTGTGACTCAGGAAATGGGGACAGATGTCCCACTTGAGTTCAGGATCACTCTGAGCCAGTGACTCCTGTGGTTTTACTGTCCCTTCTTTGAATGGATAGTGTGTGTGGGTCATTTGGAATGTGTCTTACCATTACATGTTGGTTAAAGCAAGGGGTAAATGGATTTTTTCTTTATTTTCCCAGGTCTCTACATGGAAAGGAAACTGAACTTGAGGAAACACCTAAAAAGTCTGATTATCTCCTGACAGATGAAGATGGTGTGATCACAGACTTCACACCTGTTCCTGATGCAATAATTGGGCCAAATTTGCAGGTCTTGAAAAGGAGTATGAATAGTTACTTCCTAAGGGAGACTGGGGAAGATGGAAGATGATATTTTTTTAAAAATAGCCCCAGCAATATTTCCATTCCTAAATTCCTTTCTACTAACTGGATTCTCATACTGTCAAATGGGAGAGTCTCTCTCCTTTGTCTTTGCATTTGTTTTAGTTACTAGTTTCTCAGTAACATGATGTCTGCCTATCATCCATTTTTCTTTCTTTCTTTCTTTCTCTTTCTTTCTTTCTCTACTCATTAATTTATATACCCACCCATTTTCTCTATTTGTCTACTCTGGAAGAAACCATTAACCTTATTGTATGGAATTACAACTAGGCCATGTGGAGAGACACATGAAAAAGCCATATGTAAAGGAACTGAGGCCATCTGCTGACAGCTTCCATTGAACAATATAAACATTTGTCAAAAAGATTTAATCCATTCAAGCCTTCACAAATAAAAATTTTGAAAATAGAATACTATTTGTGTGCTAAGTCACTGGAATTTAGTCTCTTCTTTAATGCAACTTAGGATATCCAGAACTTTTATTTGTTATTTTGCTTTATATGGACATCAAAAGGAACTGAGCTAGAGATGCACATGAATATAAGGGTGGTGATTATTTGGCTAGTTTTTCAGGTAATTGAAAGGAACAGTTTTGGATTATCATTTTAAAAAGGTAAATAATTGTGTCTCAGAGAGTTTCCACTGCAGAGGTGTTGAATATGGGGTGCAGAGGATGATCAACTTATAGAAGGCAGCTGTCATAGTTGTCATCATGAGACCCTGCAAGGTTTGTCATTGAGAGATCAGCCATGGCATCTGGGGTATGGCATTGCATGAGCTACAAGATGGGATTTCAGGACTAGGTGCATCCTCCAGGTCAGCATATTTTTAGGTAACAAGGACATGTGATATAGGTAGGATGGGGCAAAAAAAACTTACTTTAGATATTTTCTCATGTGGATGACTAAATATTTTTCTTTTATCTGACTCTTGAATGATTTTTGATTGTTCCCGGTGAGGTAAAAGAATATGAGGTAATTCTGCATTGACACCATCCTCCATTTACGGAATCCACACTCATTATAATAATATAATCAAGGTAGGCAAGGAAGGCAGAAATGACATGCTCCCTTTCCAAATGAAAAAGATATCTGTCAGTAAGGTATCAGTAAGATATTCTTCTTCAACTTGCCCCTATATGACCTATTTTTATTCTTCACAAACAAAACATCCTGAGGATTCTCATCATCCCTAAGGTTAGTATCACAAAAAGAAACACAAGTTAAGTCTAAATCTCTCTTTGCTGAGCTTGTGATTTCTTTCCTCAGACATGTCCTCTCTGTCCACACGAGATGTTTCTTCTCAGATGTGTGCTTTCTCTACTTGGATGGACACCCTCCATGACATCTCCCATAGTGATTTTAAGGAGCATTCCTGCCTCTGAATATCAGGCATTATCTTTCAGGGCAGTTTTGCCCATCTTTCTCCATCTGTCCCTGGACATTCTTCACAGTAAAGTATTTTCATGAGTTCTTAATTTCAATTCAGGCTCCTATATATCCACCTCAGTTGCCAAGTTTAGAAATATTGAGTGCAGTAAATCTTTATCCTGTGGAACTGCTAATCAGAAAAATAAACTTAGATGGAGCACCAAGTTTTCGCATCCTGATGAGTTCATGCAATGTCTTTCATGTTAAATAACCTGGGTAATGGTGTATATATAGATATGGATGGCCATACATTTCCAGAGTCATTTTTTCTCCAGGGAATAATTGTCTGGAGACATGTTTGACAGTCAGAAGTGGAAGTTTGGTACAGCTGCCAATGGTGAGTAGGGTACATCAATGCCTCTAAACATTCCTAAAATTGACAGAACCCTCCCACAACAAAGTCATCTGGTCCCAAATGCCAATGGTGCTGAAGTTTATGAACCTTGATATAAAACCTTAAATCTGTTCCAAATTAATGGAAATGTGCAAGTGTAGAAGATGATGGCTGTAGGAAACTCATCCCTGAACAAACCTTGAAAAGGATGAAGCAAACCCTGGGCAATGAAGCCCACTCCTTACACTGGGTTTCAAGCTGTGACAGTTGGTTACCTGAGACTGGACTTATGAGTGAATTGTCCACCCATGGCAGTAGCCCAGGGAGCAGGAAGAGTAGTCAGTGGTTTGCATGTAGTGTGGATGTTGGAAGTCAGCTTTTTCTGTGACTATCCTTAAGTCTCCTTGAAGCAAGGATGGGCTTAGGCTGGTCTTTGACTGCCTCCTTGCTGTGGTGGAACAAGCTTAATGTAGTCATGCCAATTACAGAAGTAAGAAATTCAAATGAAAATGGTGTCACCTTTTGCCAGCAAGTCCAAAGCCCAGAAAGACACATTAGACAGAATTTCAAGACTTGAGAGTTATCTTTGGCTGCAGGCTTTGTGTTAATACCTGCATGAATCAGTGGCCTTACACTCTCCAAATATCTGTTTGGTGTCCAATTTCTCCCTGAACGCTGGATAGGAATCAAGCCCTCCCTGAAACCTGGGGAAGTGTTCTCATCCTCTTCAAACACCATGGTGTTGACCTCATAATCCACAATCACTAGGCTGAAGGTCCCACTCTAATTCTGAAGGCAGCAGCCCTTCTCTCTTGGCACTAAGATGCCTCTTCAGTTCAGACATTTGCACCCTAGTTCTGTCCTTGTTTCCTTTCTTCATTCCATCCTGTCTCTGTCACATTCTCACACTTAGTCCAAGCTGTCAAAGTCCTTGTTGACACACACATATATCAAACACTTTGTTAATTTTCTGTGCCATAAGTCAGGGTCTAAACCATCATGCAAATTTTTCTTCCACAGACCATTCCTGGAAAACTGAATCCCCATTCTTGATTTACCTTGTAATGGATCATTTGATCCCTGTGTCACTTACCTAATCACTTAACAATTCTTGGGTTCAGTCATACTTTACACCCCATATCAAGGGATATCTCTCTTGCATACTGAATATTTTCCAAATCAATAAAAGATAGTTCTTTTTTTAAAAAAAATCTCAGTCCTCAATGTCTTTCCTCTTGTATTTTATTATAATGAGCAAGGAGAACCCAGGCCACATCTTCCATGATTTGCTTGGAAATTTACTAAGATAAATATTCAAGTTTGTCACATAAATGTTCTGCCTTCCATCCAATAACAAGACATATTTCTGTGAATTCCCCTGCTACTTTATAACAAAGATTTCCTTACTTTCAGTTTCCATTAGCACATTAATTATTTAATTCTAAGTCCTCACCAGAATCACCTTTAAGACCCTTATTTCTATCAAGTGTTTCTAAAAGATCTAAGCTTTAATAGTAAATCTCCCCAAATTCCTCTGACACCTACACAGTACTCATTTCCAAAGCCATTTCCACACCTTAGCTATTTGTTACAGGAGCACACCAGTTACCAAAATTATAAATCATCTTCTTTTGCCAGGCTGCAAAAAAAAGTGCCACAGGATGGTGGGCTTGCCAAACTGAAGATTATTGCCTTAGAATTCTGTAGGCTTGAAGTCCAAAACCAAGACATCATCATGGTCATACATCCTTGAATCTGGAGTTAGCTTGCTGGTAATATATGTAGCATCATCTCTTTCCTTCTCTCTCTGACTCCTGATGGGTCCAAACAACCTCTGTTAATAAGAACTGCACTCATGTTGAATTAAAGCCCACCCTGACTCAGTTTAGTCCCACTTAACTAATAACATCTTCAAAGAGCTTATTTACACACAGGTTTGCATAAGCCACACCAGGGGTTAGGACTTCAATATGTTTAATTCCATAACAGCAGTTATTGATTGAGGCCTCATTCTGAAACAACTAGCCTTTAGAAACATCTATAGAAACTGCACTCAACAGCAACAGGATATACATTCTTCATATGCTTTCAAGAAATATTTTATGAGATATAGCATATGATATGCCATAACAAGCATCTCAAGAAATTTAAAAATATATATATAATATAAAGCATGCTGTTCAAATATAAGGGGTGAAATTAAAATTAAATAACAGAAGGAAATTTGGAAAATTCACAAATATGTAGAAATTTAAAAGGGACTACTAGACAAACCAATTAATCATAGAAGAAATCAAAAGGGCTATAAATACATTGAGGTGATTGAAAAAGAAAAATATAACATACCAAATTGTGGATGTTGAGCTTAGAAGAAAATTTATGGCAGTTAAAGGCCTACATGAAAAAAATAAAGATCTCATGAAAACTAATGTAACCTTCCTTCAGTCACTGGAAAAATATGGGCAAACTAAACCTAAAATGAAAACAAGGAAGGGGATACTAAAAATTAGAGTGGAAATTGATGAAGTAGCAAATAGAAACACAATACAAATAAAACAATGATACCAAATCTGATTTTGTGAAAAGAACAAGGTCACCAAAATTCACAAACATTTCATTAAATTGACCAAAGTTACAAAAAGAGATAGAACAAATACACAAATTGTTTGAAAAAGGCAGGAGAGATGAGGCATAACTATTGAATTTACAGAATTTTTTAAAAAATGGATATGAAGGAATCCTATGAACAAGAAAATTGTAATAAATTATGTAACTTAGGTGAAGTGGATAAATTCCTGAATAAATGTGAACTACCATTATTGGCTCTGAGATAGAGAATCTGAACAGGCCTTTAACAGTAAGGCGGTTCAATTTAGTAATAATAATAAAAGAATATATCCATAAACACCATAAGTGAGATCAGGGGCAGCAGTGTAAAGGGCAGTTTTGACACCAGGAATTACTCATAACCCCTTTCCAGACATTCTTCACCCACTTCCCACAATTCACAGGGAACAGTGTAGAGAGGCATCTTGATATGACCTGACCTGGCTGTGATCAGGACTTTAGAAACCATTTTCTGTAGTCAATACAACATACAAGACTGCATTTCCTTTCATTCTCTCCAAACTCTTTGTATTTGTGGGGAGAAGAGTGATTTACAGCCCTAACTAAACTTTAGACTAGAGGAAGAGGACACAGATATCTTTTCCTTTTCAGGTCCTTAGTAGTTTAATCGGTGATGAGTCCAAATGAATAAATGTACCCGGTGTCCACTTTGAGAAAATAAAATGTGACAGACAGTGTATGACTGTGCATCAAGACCAAGAAATTATTATCTTTCTGCCTTCCTTGGGATACTGAGGCAGGGGAGGGAGGAGCCCTGCTGGACAGTTCAGATTTGCCCCCATGGAAAAAGACATGCAAATAAGGTCTCTCCCCTGCTCATGAAAATGAGCACATCTCCTGTCCATGCAGCTACTGAAGAAGAGCCCACCTGTGCCTCTACCCTTCCTCAGGGTCCACCACTGTGGGGACTGTGCTGATCTGGCCTTCCCTCCTCATCACTGTCAAAGGCAATCTTCCTCCTGTGTCAGGGTCAGCTGTGACTACTCTACCTGGTTCTGTTTTGACTGTGTTTTCTCTGTGTGTGCAGGTTTGCTGTGTGAATTCAGCTGGTGGAATCAGGTGGAGATGTGAGAAAGCCCAAGGGTTATCTCAGCCTCTCCTGTAAAGCCTCTGGATTCACCTTCAGTTATTATGAGATGAACTGGATCTCTAAGGCTCCAGGGCAGGAGCTGGAGTGGGTGGTAAGAGTGAGTCAACCAACTGGAAGGTCTCCGTGGTAGTCTCCATCAATTCAAAGAGATACTTACAATCTCCAGGGACAATTCTATGATCACAGTCTCTCTTAAAATGACCAATGTAAAAGCAGAGGATTTTACATTGTCAGAAGCACAATGAGGGTAAGTCAAGGTGCCCTCCACTGGGCTTGGAGAGAGCTTGGCTGCAGGGCCTGTTTCTGAACACCAGGGGGAACTCAAGGCCAAGATCAGGGGCACATGCATAGGGGCTGATTTTCCTCTTAGACTCTTGGGTTTCCTTTTCCTACACAGCAAACTCATCCACAAGATCCCTTCTTGTTTCTTGCTATGTAATTCCCTGATTTCTCTCATAACAGTCAATGTCGAATGGGGCTTCAGTTTACTTTTCAATCCTCAGATATTGTTTTCCATTGGTCCTATCAGTATTTCAGGAGACTATTGATGATTAGGAAGTCAGATAATTTCAATCCAAACTCTGGTGCTGTGCAATGCTTTTTCTTTTTTCTTCACCATTTTGGTCATGCCTAGTAAAGTGATTACCTCAACATGTACAGTGTCATGATATGTTTCATTCTTGTCCTTTTTTTCTGCCTTTCATTGATCTGAAACATGATTTTAATGGCTTGTACCCTCAACTTCTGTTTGGGGTTCTAAATCTCTGACAGTTTCTCCACCATTCATTCTTTTGTCATAGCCAGGGCAGGAAGTATCATCCATGACCCTTTAATCTTCCTCATTGTCCATGCAGTGAAACATGTACCTTTACTTTGTCTCCTCTGTGTCTCATGAATCAGTTTTTCTCTACTTTCTTACTAGTCCAGTTCAGTTTTGGTGATTAACTTTGCTCCATAGAATGTGTTCACCCACCTGTGAACCATCTGCCCTCTTCCCCCTTTAGAGGGCCTTTCAGAAATGCCTCACCCACCCCATCCACCTCCTGATTACAGGGCAAAGTCTCCTGCTGCTCACCCAGTGCTTCATACACACTAAGGAGGAACTCTAGCAGCACAAGGGACTAATTTCTACAGTTTCTATTTAAAAGGGCCTCACAATTTCATCAAGAAAGTAAACTTTTTATCATGGGTTAACTGTTCTTATTGTTTTTAGGAAGACTCAATGTATTAATTCCAACAATATAGTACTGAAAATAACAAAACTAAAGATTATTTGTCTCATTGGTTATTATATTTATTAACAGATATTGAAGGAAAATAAGTGCTATTAGCATAAAAGGGAAATCATATATATTTTCAAAGAAATAACATTTTACATCCATATTGTGTATGGCAAGCTTGGCATTTATATTCTGTTGAAATGAAATATATTTAAATATATATCAGTTGGCTAAGGATGGAATAGATAGGCATAGACATTGAAGAAAATAATTTTGGAACACAACCTCATACTATAAACACAAGTGATTTCAAATGGATCCCAAAGTTAGAAAATTAATTGACAGAAGGTGTGTGTTGTGTGTGTATGAGTGAATAGGTTTAAAATATAAACCTATTTCACTTCATAGAATCTACATTTTAACATGCTAAAAGATCACATAATGTAAAGTAAATGGAAAATCATGGAAATATTTTGAATGGTAATATTGCAATGCCTAAAGAAGTTAGACATATGACAATAATAATTTGCAGAATTCCTAAATATGTTGGAAAGATGTTTTGCAGGATAAAATGCAACTATGCAGTTTACAGAGTAGCAGAAAAAAGTATTAAATTCATAATGCACTCATGCTCACTGTTGGTCAAGGAAAGCCTAAGAATTGTAATACTTTTCACCCATTGTATAAGAGAAATTAAAATAAATGAAAAACATTTCCATCTGTGGAGTTCAGAATTCTGTGCTTTGTATGTGTTGCTGATGAAAATATATTTGTCACCTTTGTGATAGTAATTTAAAAATATGTTTAAACTTAAATTCATAATTTTTGATGCAATAATATAATTCCAAGAAATCTATTTCATAAGTTAAGGTGATTTTATTTTTATGGTAGTGTTTTATCTTAGAGAAGTTTTTTTTTTGTTTTATTTCAACCAATGTCAGCTTTAAACAAAAAATTTCAAAGAAAATACAAATATCTTATCTCAGTTTCCACTAACATAACCATGGTAAATTTGTCCTAATTAAGAAATTAACATTGGTACTTTTTTATTTACTAAACTGCAGATATTATTATAATTGAATCATTTTCCACTAATATCCCTTATAAATTCTTTTTGATTAAAGCAATTGTAGGTTTACAGAAACAAACATGCAAATAATACATATTTCCTATATACCCCCTTCAAACATGCACTTTTTCCTATTATTAAAATTTTATGTTAGAGTGGTGACTTTCTTAAAATTGGTGAAACAATATTATTATAATTATACTATTAACTATTGTTCATAGCTTACATATATATAGGTTAATTTGTATTATTCTGATATTTTTGGTGGTATATATATGTATATACACACAAAGCACCTGAAATTTCCCATTTTCCCATTTTTAATCATTCAATTCAGTGTTGTTAATTGCATTCATACTATATTACCTCTATCAACACCACATATTTCAAAAATTTTCCATTACCCCAAACAGAAACTCCATTACAATTAAGCATTGTTTTCTCACTTCCCACCCCCACCCAGACCTTGGTAACCAGTATTCAAATTTCTTTATTTGTTTTTACTTCAACAATTTGGATAGTCTAAATATTTTATATAATTGAAATTATATAATATTTGCTATTTTTGTCTGGCCTACTTCACAAATGATCTCTTCAAATTTCATCAATGCTATAGCATGTATCAGAACTTCATTCTTTTTTATAGCCTAAAAACATTGCACTGTATGTATATATCATGTTGTGATTACAAATTAATCTGTTGATAGACATGTGGAATGTTTCTAACTTTTATCAAATGTGAATAATATCATACGTATCACTGTGCAAATATTCATTTGAGTCCTTGTTTTCAATTTTATTATGAAATTATCTAAAAGTGTGTTTGCCAGATCATATCAAGTCTATCCTTTTTTGTTATACAAAGATCCAATGTAGGACACCACAATAGATTTAGCTATCATATCTCCTAATCACTTCTGGCCAGTGATAGTTTGTATATTATGTTGTTTTTCAGTGGACTATTCTATTAATGACAGTAGGATCAAGGAGATTGAAAATTCTGTTCATATTATCCATGTCTGCCATTATTAGTTTCCTAGTTATTGAACAATTGCAGTTAGTGGAATGTTGATGTTTCCAACCAAAGTGTCCATTTGTCTATTTCAACTTTCAATTCCATAAATTGGGATTTAGAGAGCTGACTCTTTTATGACAATGTATAATCAATCTTTATTACTATTAATTTTCATTTGGGGAACTCCACTCTGTCCAAATGTGATATTAAATTTTTATTTTGGTCCATGTTTCCCTCGGTTGTTACCCTTTGATGCATTTAAAATTAAAGTTGCTTTCTTGTAAGCAGCATATAGTTAGAATAATTTTCCATTATCTTATTTTTTTAAATTTTCAGTTTGTGCAGTTTTCTATTTTTGCTAATAAGAATAAGGAAAACTTTTCTCAGATTTCAATGTAATGAAGCTGAGAAGTATCTTTTTTCTGTAAAAGCTGAAAACTGAAAACTTTCCAAGTACTCATCTACAAGTGAATAGATACACACATTCTATTATGAGTATACAATGGAAAACCACTCAGTATCAAAACCAATGAATGACTGATAACTATTCAAATGAGTGCAAATCATTCTGAGAGATAAAAATGTACATAATGTACAGTACAATTTATATAAATTCTGTAAGATGCCGACTAAATAATATCAGTAGATGCCTTCAGACAGAGTAGGAGGAGGGAATGGTTTGGAGGAAGGAATTCAAGATGTACAAGAGGAAACTTTGGTGACTGATGGATTTGTCCACTATCTCAGTTATGACTATGATTAATGGGTACACACATATGTCATTACTTACCAAACTGGAAACAATAAATGTATGCAGTTTATTGCATGTAAATTAAACCTCAATAAGATTGTTGCAAATAAGCACATCAATGTATTTTTACAGAAAAAGCAATAGATAGACATGAAGTGGCATGTGAAACACCAGGGACTCCTACAAATTCATCTGCATGAACCCTGGTAAACTATATGATGTATAAGTAAATACTACAATACAAAATCACACCATAATAGAGTTAGATTTTCTGAAAAACTCACAGAGAATGTCACAATCTGTCCTGATAAAGGGGAGCACAGACCCAGACAATGGGGTTCTTTCTCACCTGATCTGAGGTCTTGGGCACACTACACAAACTTTCTTTGCTTCTTTTGGAAATTGACATTTACAAAATGGACATAACATTGCTACCTACTTCATATGATTTATGGGATTTTGTAAAAAAACAGAATATAATCATATTAATCATTATGATATTAAATTCTTTGTGTATATATTTTACTTCCAGCATCTGGATCACATACTATGCTCATTCTAATCATTTGTACATTAAGACTGCTTTCTTCCTCTTTGAATTACCCTAAAACTTTTGTTTTGCTATTGATATTGTTGTATTATTTTATTTCCTTTATTATTAGTTTTTTAAAATTATAATTCATTTTTCCTGCTTTGATATGATCATACTCTACCTTCTGGTAGGCCTTTATTGAGGGGGCTCCATGAGTGTAATTGGGGCTGACTTGGAGTTTACTGTTGCCATCTCTACCTGAGTTGATTTTTCTTTTGCCCTGGGCACCAAAATGTTAGTTTCCTCTAGTGACACCTTGTTTTTCTCTGCCTGTTTTGCTTGGGACCTTATATCTGTGCTGTCTGCAGAGAGAATTCCCTTCTTTAAGCTCTTTCAGCTCATCTCCTCTTTTATTCTGTTTGTAAATTTACATATCTGAAATGGATGTTATACTGATTCTTATTTCCATGTTTAGTGTACCCTTGTAAAAAATGAAATAAAATGTTTGGTATAAGAGTTTAGTTGAGCACAATGATATAATAAGAAATCAAATTTTCCTGAATGCTATCATTGTCACCCAACTCCCCAGGACACTCATATCTGCTCTGGGCTTTGACCCCTCTGAAAACATCCAGCCCAAGACATTGCTATATGTTAAGAAGAAATGCAAACCAGTGCCCTCCCTCTGCATATTAAAACCAGCCCAGCCCCAACCCTGCAACTCTAGGAGAGGAGTCCTAGTCCTCGGATTACCAGGTGTTCTCATTCAGTGACAGTAACCAAATAGAGAGGATGCACTATGCAGTTTGAGCTTAGCTGGGCTTTTATTATTGCAATGTTTAAAAGGTATTTTATTGAAAAAATAAACTTTCAGTATGTGAATGCATATGAGTGAGAGGAAGATTGACATTTTGTGACAGTTTTCTGCCCAGGATATCCTCTAGCTCAAAGTGTCCATTGTGGGCTGCAGATGGTGGAATCTGGGGTAGACTTGGGTAATGCGTGGAGGTGACCCTCAGACTCCCCTGGACATCCTAGGGATTCAACTTCAGTAGCTAATGGATGGTTTGGTTCCAGCAGGGTCAAAGGAGGCATCTGGAGTGATGGAATTAAGACATACTATGAGGAATCTATGAAGGACCAGTTCACCATCTCAAAAAATATTGCACAAAGCATGTTGTGTCTGCAGATGGACAATCTGTGACCTAAGGACATGGTCTTGTATTTCTGAGTGAGTCAAAGTGATGGAAGGTAGTGTAAGCCCAGACTCAAATCTGCCCCCACATAATGGCTTTCTGGGGTCACTCAAAACCCACAGTTCAAGGATCAAGTTTCAAGTGCAGACAAAGCAAGGAAGGGTGAATTTGTCATCTGGAGAATCCTCTAAGGTCCTCTGTTTTCCCTTCTGTCCGAGGGATCAGTTTTTCTGAACAGTAATCAATGTCCCTGTGGACAATTGTAAAATCCAGGTGCTAAGAGCAGAATGATCAGCTTTTATATCCACAGGCTCTGTTGGAACCAGAGGAACCTGGCAAGTGGCTGCAGATGCTGGCTAGCTGCAACAGTCATACTGACCACAACTGTAGCTCAGTCCTAAATGACCAAGATGCCTGCTAAGGACAGTTTCAACTGTCACCTATAGCAAACAATGTGTGTGCTCAAGACCAAAGTAGATACGATGTTTGAGATCCACATTTGAGGGAAGAATGTAGGAGCCCAGGTCTAGAGTTCTCTGTAGGATCAGCAGGATGGACTGCAGGGGGCTTTCAGGAATACTGAGCCCAAGGCCCAGGACTTGGGTAGATTCAGGGAGAAGTCAGGCACATGTAGCACTGGGATAAGGACAAGGGACAGGTGAGGGGAAGCTTGAGACCACCAAGCCAAGATGAAGGTAGAGGGCAGGTGGGATGGGAGCTCAGGAACATTGAGTCCAAGTATGTTAACCATGGTCAGGTGGAACAAAATTTCTGGACCACCGAGACAGGGACCAGGACCAGGGACAGGTACAGGGGAGCTCAGCACAACTAAGTTTAGAGAACAGGACCTGGAGCAGGTGTGGGCAGAGATCAGAGCAATTGATTCCAGCCTCCAGAACCAAGGCAGGTGCACAGGACACTCAGCAGCATGGAGTCCAGGGGCCAGGATTGGATTATTGCAGGGGGAGATCAGGAACACTGAGGCCAAGGCCAGATGCTGTAAAACCTCAGGGCCATGGAGCCAAGTGGTCAGGAACAGGGGTAGGGGGAAGTCAGAAAAACTCATACCAGAGACCAAGATGAGGGGCAGTTGCAGGGGAGCTCAGGACCCTTAAGTCCAGGGTCAGAACTAGGGATAAGTGCTGGGGGTAACAGGAGCATGTAGGCTTGGTGACTGGACCAGACGCATGTGTGAGGACAGTGTAAGTGTGCTAGGTTTCACCATACGGATTTTCTTCTTATGACTTCTCTATTCATCTTACATAAAGGATCAATTAAACCTGGTTTTGACTCTGCTACATGGCTTAAGACAGAGGTTCAGTGAAATTTCATTAATGCACTTAAATTTGGGTAATTTCTTTGATAAATAAAAGCTATAATGTTGTGTGAAGCAAACAATATACATAGAACTTCACCCACATGAATTGATGTAACCAAATGCCAACCTCACAATCAATGCAACAAAGAGTGAGAAGTGGAAATATGTCACCCATGAAAGATGCACTTTGATATTCAGCACAGTGTCCTAACAGTTATAAAATTCACTCCATATGTGGATTGCATTTTCCTGCTGGCACCTCCCCTCACAGCACCTTCACGCATGAACTTCCTGAATTATTCTTGCATTGGATCCTAACCTTAGAACATGCCTTATAATGTACTTCTGAATCCACAAATCCTGCCATATTCATGGTGACTTCAGTGTATTGGCTATTTTCTTTTCAGCTCATGTTACTACCTCACCAACTTGAACCAGTCTAGATATGAAGGTATTACCAAATGTATTATTTAATCATTAACTAATATTACTGAAGAGCCAGGTTGTAATATGCTTCTTTCATGTTCTGTTCATGATATGATAATTTAGAAAGACATATTCAGGGATGAGTGGATCAAAGTCAGTCAATGTTCAGGTGAGTGAGGTTGACCTGCAACAGTAGCACAGTTGTGACATGACACACTTGATGGGGCAGAACCAAGGCAAATGTTGCCTGAGCAATCATGGTGGCCAGAGGTGAGGGTGCATTCAGGTCCTTTCTGGCTCCCACAGGGAATTATAACACAAATAGGAGTATTGAAAATATGTAACTGCTCTGACAACTTTCTTAAATTTCACATATGAAGTTACAACTGAGGAAAGACATGAACAAATTGGAAAAAGTGGCACCAAACATCCTTTTCTCCACTGATAATTAAAAAATCAAATAGAATCCATTATAATCAACATTGTCAGGGAATATATACATATTATATATTATATACATATTATATATTCTATATATGAAATAGACAGGTACATAAACAGACACACACAAATACATATATATATAATCCCTGGGAGTAGGGGCAGAATGAACACATTCCCTGAGCCATTCTTGATTCTTAGGCCACATCTGACTCCCCATTCAACACATTACCTGCCTGGAAGCAAAGTAAACTGGTTTCAGTGAGGGACATCCCAGGGAGTGGACCAAGTTTTCTGAGGGCTCAGCCAACATCCTCCTCCCAGGGTTCCCCTAAGACAAGGACCTCACCTAATCCCCTCTCATTTTACATACAAAGTTGATTCCCAAATCAAATTACCACATGGGTATACAGAGGAAACTACAGCAAACATTTACTTTAATTCAACTTCCTTCTCAGTCTGGAAAATATTTTCTGGGCTTTGTGGACATCATCCAAAGAACATGAAACCCTTCTGGTTCTTCCTCTTTCTGGTGGCAGCTCCGAGATGCGAGTGTCTCAGGACTCAAACATGAAGGTATTGGGGATGCTGCCTCTGAGCACAGTATTCACTGCGGTTCTCCTTGTCCTCAGGTGTCCTGTCCCAGGTGCAGCTAAAGGAATCAGGCCCAGGACAGGTGAAGACCTCACAGACTCTGTCACTCACCTGCAAAGCCTCTGGATTCTCTTTAACTGACTATACTTTGCATTGGATCCACCAGGCTCCAAGAAAGGGGCTGGAGTGGGTTGGCTGGGCACATAGTGGTGGAAGCACAAACTATAACCCAACTCTTCAGTCTTGACTCAGCATCACCATGGACATATCCAAAAATAAAATGTATTTAAAATTGAGCAGCCTGAGAACAGAAGACATTGCCAAGTATTATTATGCAAGTTACATAGTGAGGGGCAATCATTGTGAGCCCACACAAAAACCTCCCCTGCAGGGCATAGGTGGCTGGACTGCAGGGAAAGTTCACAACCACCAGGGGGTGATAAAGGTCCACCACCAAGGGCTGGTTCAGAAGGGGTTGGGAGGTGTTTCCTCGCCTTGCCTTAGGTTCCCTCTTCTTGCTTCTCAACAGCCATTGCTCTGCCTTAGGTTCCCTCTTCTTGCTTCTCAACAGCCATTGCACCTTTTCTAAGCAGTGCTATGTTATACCCATGATTCAAACCCAGAACGGTTTCTCTTAATGTTAATACATGCATGTTTAAATACTTTCATACATATATAATCATATAAAATTTTATGTAAATAGTGGGAATTGGTCCTGTCTTGTGAGTATGCTTGAAAATGTGAACAAAACTTACAGTTACCATCTCTGTGTAATTTCCCTCAATGTAACTCAAATTTCTGGGAATTCCTAGCCAATTAAACCTTACCCTCCATCATTTAGAGTCTCATGTCCTCAACTGGAAGGAGGAGAAATGGGAAAGCCTGGCCATTTCCTGGCCATTTCCTGGCCATTTCCTGGCCATGTAGGAGAAGCATGCAAGTGCCTTACTTTGTTCTCTCCATCTCATTTGATATCAAAGACCATTTCCCTACTCTCATTATGTCCCTTATATTATCAGTTGTGATTCTACTACATAAAATAACATCATTGAATCATTCACACAGCTTTTCAATATATAATAGATATATAAGATAAAAAAGAACAGTTTTCCATGCACCATTTTTTAATCCAAATAGCTTTCTGGATACATTTATATTTAATTCAAGACTTTGATATTTTTATGTGTGTACCAATCACTCATTTTTCACCTATTCTTTTCCACTAACATAATCAAATGTTCTCTATAAATATAATATTAAGCTCCCTCTAATATTTCTCTGTGAAGCAGGTCAGGTCATTGGAAAGAACTTGTTATGCTTGAATCCTCCCCACACATCCACAGGCTTCCAAAGGCAGAGCTGAACTGAAGGTCCTGACAGGGAGGCCAGACTTAATCAGTCTTGTGCCCAACCTCATGTTCCAGCACATTCTGGGAAGCAGAGCATGCCTCCAATTGCCTCCTCCCTGCCCTGGATCTCCTGGTGGGAAACAGCTTTCTCATCATTGTGATTTGTGTAAAGGAAAAAGAGCTCCTGTTCCCAGATGTGCAGGCCTCAGGATGCCTATAGAACCCATTTCAGGGGCAGGGACACCCTTTCAGAACATGACAGTCTCCTGAACCTCACCTGATTACTTGTCTATCTTTGAATACAAGGTGCCAGGGGAGAGACTGAGAGATTAACAGAATGGACAGTGATGGGAATGTCATCCAAGTGCCCCTGCCTCTCCTTATGAGGAAATGCTTGGGGTGTCATGGACTATAGCCCCTAACTGGGGTTGAACGTGTATTTTCCCAGATATTGCTGACTGAGCTGCATTGTCTTTAGCTGCCCATTTCAGAGAACTTCATCTGTGGTTTAAGGCTTTCATTCCACAGTGAATGGGGAGGCTTCTGGACATACATTCCATAATGAACTTTGTCTCCTTCCACTCCCTATTGGATCCCACCACTGCCCATAGGATATTGTTTCATTTACTTTTCCCATGCGGTATAATTGTTTTATTTTGTAGTGGAGCTAAGGAGGGGGTTGTGGGTGCATTTCTAGTATAGTTGCTCTCCTTCTCCCTAAACACCCCTGGGAATGATCTATTATTTGTTTAGTTTAGTTTTATTCTGTGCATATTTTTGGTATATTCAGTGTAACTTTTGAGAAAAAGCCTGCAAGAGAGTATGAATATGGCCCCTGTGAGACTCACTCTAACAACTTTATCACATATCACATATAGTTTAGAAATTTATTAACTATTACTAGGTTAATCTTCTTGCTAACATGTGTGATCTGACAACAATGGCCCCACTAAGTTTCAGTGTGGGTGCTATTTCTCTCTTTTAACACTCCACTGTCTTGCAACTTTAGGATTTTTCTTAGCTCTGTGACATCAATTTTTTCCATGTTGAGTATACTTTGAAAATTTCTGGTTTTTCCAGATCTCTTATTTTTTATTTTTGTTGTAAGAATAAGAGCAAAATTGTTCTCAGCTTTCTATGTGGCATTAGGGAGTATTAGATTACATGTAAATTGGAAACAACAAAAACACCAATCAGCAGATTAAAAGATAAACAAATTTAAGCATATGAATATACTGAAATACAATTTACTGTTCAAATTAATGGACATCTGATGCACAGTAACATAAGAATGAATTATTATATCAATGTTGAGTGAAAGAATTTAAACAAGTAAAATTCCTCAAGAGGTATTTCTTCCCAGGAGGAGCAGGACATCAACAGCTCTCACCCTGACCCAGATGCTTTTCTGAGATTAAGTCCTGAGTGAGTGTGATTAAGAGTTAGTGCTGCCTTCATTTGCTCATCTGCCACATAAGGAATTGAGGTAGATGGGTGTGTCTTGGGTGTGGCCCCTGAGGATATCCCTGTTTGGTTCATGAGGTTGATTGCAAGCAAGGAATGGCAAACCTAGAGGACCTCCCACTGTTTGCCCTTACTCACTAAATACTCATTTCCTAGAATGGGGGTTTCTTTCAGAGTGAGGTTTTCACTTTCCCAGCCACAGCTTTAGAGCTCTGATAAAAGATCTTGGCTGAATTCTTTTGAATAGACTTGGGAGCAGTTTAAACCTCAGAATTGCCTCACAAACAGTGGCATTGTGGGGAAGGGAAT
>JAQZBX010041497.1:0-22329 GCA_029593785.1 Cabassous unicinctus | reverse complement strand
GCCAGCGTCAGCAGAGCTGCTTCAGCCTGGTGCTGGCACGCGGCTTCTGGAGCTTAGCACTTTCTCTTCTTCAGGAGCTGGGGGGGTGGGAGGGGGGAGGGGGCAGGGGCGCCGGATTGGGAATCTTTTCCTGAAGCCGGGGAATTTATGGGCAGATTACATTCTGAGCCTCCAACTTCCCTGCCACTGAACTTCCCCCGAAGCCCTCTCTCTTTGTTTGCCTGTATTTCACTCTGCCGGCGTCTAAAAGGCTTCTGCCATTTGCTTTTATATATTCATTTGGAATGACTCCTCCAATATTTAATCTTTATCCGAACCTGGGAGCCTGGTATTTATTTTGCAGATCCGTTGCTCATCCATTTTCCTTGAGGCCTCTGGCAGGAGACTGGAGAGCCGGATGCCCCCCGGGGGAGGGGGGGTGCCATCAACATTAGTCCTGGTGACAGGAGGACAAATCAAAGCCCTGTGGGCTACCAGTGAGAAGACCAATCTGGCAAAAGCTAATGAGGAAACTGGCCGCAGCAAGAGAGGGTCTTCAAGACTTCCCAGGCCTCTAGATGCAAAGAGTGAGTGATCTTCCAGGGACGAGAGCAAGCAGGCATATGGTTGGCACGAGTTGGGTTTTTCCAGATTGAGACAGCTGGGCAGCAGAGTTTAAATTTCTGAGCACCGGTGAAGGGCAGTGAGGAAGGAGATAGCCATTTCTCGAAGCATATGGCTTTTATTGCCCATCAGGTGGAAAGTCCAGGAAGATATTCATGCTGCAGAATGAAGGACTGGGGTCAAATATCTGAAAGACTTTCTAGAAGGTCAGCCTCGACCAGAAGCTTATGGCAGGCTGTGGAACAGCTTTGTTTTGTCGGCCCGGGGATGGCTTAGAATGTGCTCTTGTATGTCTAGGCCGGGGAATAGTCATCTCTTCCATTTTCAAATACGTGTTAAACACCCTTTTCATAGCAGGCAAGGTTCTGGGCTCTTAGAATATAAAGGTGGTCCCTGCTCTCAAGGAACTTACAGGAAGAGACCATAGAACCAGGATGGCAAATAGTTTTTTTATCTCAATGTTTTCTTTTTTAAGAAAAATTGGAAGGCTTTCTCTAGGCCCAGAGAGAAAGAATACAGAAACCTTTTAGTGGTGTCTGCCTTGGTACAGCTCGGGTAATGAAATCTCTTGGCTAACCCTGCCAAGGGGAACGGAGCACATTTCATTCAGCGAAGATGGTTTGGGCAAGTACTAGGCACTCAGCTCTGTGCTAGGAACTCGAGAGGTGGGCAAATATAAGTCTTTAAGTAGAAACCAATCTAGTTGGAGCAATACAGGAGGCAGTGATGGAAAGCTGTTATCAGCAATTGTCTAAAATCCTCAGAGGGGCGCGCTGGGAGCTCACGGGGGGTGGGGGGTGGGTGTCCTCAGGAGCACTGGCATGGGCGACGGGTAACCCAGCGCAGTCCGCCTGGAACAGAAGCTGTTCTTGAAGAGCAGGTGAAGCAGGAGGGATGGAGGAGGACAGCAAAGCCCAAGCGAGCCCGTGTGTTCTTCCTTCTTAACTTTCTCTGCTCCCTTCCTCAGAAGCCGCTCAGGCAGAGGGGCCCAGTGGCTGTGCCCAGACTGCCTGGGCTGGCACTTTCCATAGCGCTGCCTTGGTGGAGAAGCTGTTTCTGGGGAGGCAGTTTTGACCCTGTTCTTACAGGCATGTGATGGATATTTCATAGCCCAGATGTGATCCTGTCCACGGTTTCCTCTCCTTCCCCTCGCCAGCACCCCTCTCCCAGGTTCGAGCCCCAGTCCCCACGCGTTCCAAAGTCAGGAAAATCAGTCAAAACCTTTATCAGGAGTCTGTGTGAGCCAGCCAAACGCCGTGAAGAGCAAATCTGTGCAGAGCTAATAAGAATGGACAAAGTCACCACAGACTCCGCCACGGGCATCGCTGATAAGGGTTTGTCAGAAGAATTGCAGGTGAGATCTGAGCGGCTCCTGGAAGTGGAATGCAAATGCCTGCTCCCCATCAGCGCTCCTGGTGCCCACTCTGAGCAGACTGGAGGCTTCGGAGCAGAATCAGAAACTCACCCAGGAAGGGGGACAGGCGGGGAGGATGGCAGGGACCCAGGGTCGTGCAGGCATGCGGGAGAAACTCAGCCGAGGCGGTCAGGGCGTGGGCGTGGAAGGCGTGGCCAGTGGAGAACAGAGGATGGGGACGAGGAGAGAGGCTAGAGGAGACTTGACGGGGCACAGGTGCTGGAATTAGATACAGGCGATAATGTTCTCAAACACTACGGAGCTGCTGCAGACCCGAAGAGGGTTTTGGCGTTGCCCACCTGGAAACCTGAAGGCTAATGCTGTGCGCGGTGGTCAGGGCCGAGGTTGTGGAGTCAGACAGACATGGGTGTGAGACCCAATTCTAATGGTTTCTAGCTGTAAGACCTCGGTAAGGTCGCTAAGCCTCCCTGAGCCTCAGCTTTCTCCTCTATACAGCAGTAGTACTTACTTCCTAGGACTGAGTGTGAAGTGCAAAGAAATCAGGGCCCACGAAGGGCATAGTGCAGTGCCTGGCACAGGGTAAGGCTCATACACCTTAGCTGCTGTTCTGTTTTTAGGATCATGGGTGGTTTTGCCTAAAGCCAACCTGACAACCTACTGGTCTAATTCAGGAGTTGGCAAACTTTTTTATCCACAGCCAGATAGGTTTTGAAGGTTGTATGGTATCTGTCACAAATACACAACATGGCCTTTGTAATGCAAAGGCAACCGTAGATTAAGTGTAAATGACTGTGTTCCAATAAAACTTTATTTACAAAAACAGGTGGTGGGCTGAATTTGGTCTGCACCCCCTGGTCTAACTGGCCTGCCAACTGTTTTGAGCCAGTGTAATTTATAGGAATGAGGAGCCAAGAGCTTCAAGAGGAGGCCAAGGGGCAGGCTGCTTTTGGGTCAACAGGCTTCCTGCAGGGGCTTGGGGCACCTGGAAGAGTAAGCAGAGGTTGTGCTAAAGGGGAAGGGTAAGAGGCAAATTCTAATGGGTATCTGAAAGAATTTCCCTATAAATGAGACATTATAGCATTGACTACGTTATATGTTTCCCCTCTATACATCTTCACTGCTAAGTTTATTGTGGGGCTGATGCATTTTTACTGTATCTCCTAAAAGTGGACACATTTTCATCTTTTTCTTGAAATATATATCGTTAAATCTCTCTACCAATTCCTTCTGGCTTATTGGACTTGGGAGCAAGCTGTGAAGAATGATTTGTTTTCAGGCCACAAAGCTGCCCCCAAGACAGGTCTCTGTCCCATCCCTACAGCCACAAGGGAGCGTGGAGGCGGGGAGGGAAGGAGGTTTGGAGTGGGGTGTAAATGAGGTTTTTGAATAACGTTGGTTTCCTATTCCCTTACATGCTTGAAATCTGCTGGTTTTCTCAAGTGCAGAGCTCACCACTTTCCCAGTGCAATAATATTGTCTTGCATTTGTATGGGGCTTTACAGCTTACAAAATGCTTTCCTGTGTGTGTGTGTGTGTGTTGTGTGTGTGTGTGTGTGTGTGTGTATATATATATATATATAATCTCTCTGTCTTCTCTGCTGCTCTGGGAAGAATGGGAAGAAGTTGGCAGATCAGGGCTGACCATTCTTGAACCACACAGAAGGGCTGAGACCCAGAGCCGCTGCTGAACAACGCCGCCCCCCACCCCCCGCCAAGATCTCAGGTCCTCACCCCTGGAACCTGTAAATGTGACCTTATCTGGAAAAGGGGTCTTTGAAGGTGCTATTAAGTTAAGGATCTTGACATGGGGAGATTACCCTGGAATAATCCGGTTGTCCCTAAATGCCATCACAAATGTGCTTACGAGAGAAACAGAGAGATTCCCCACTCACATGCATACACACGCGTGCACACACACACAGAAGAGAAAGTGATGTGAAAGCAGAGCGGGGCGAGAGCTGAAGATGCCGGCCTCAGAGACCGGATGACACAGCCACAAACCAAGGAATGCCGGCAGCCCCAGAAGCCAGAGGAGGCAGGGAGCAGCTACTCCCTCAAGCCTCCGGAGAGAGCGTGGCCCTGCCAACGCCTTGATTTCAGCCCAGTGATTTTGATTTCAGGCTTCATGCCTCCAGAATCACCAGAGAATAAATTTCTGCTGTTTTAAGCTACCAAGTTTGTGGTGATTTGTTACAGAAACTACAAGAAACTAATCCAGGCGGTGAAGCAGAATCTGGGAAGCAAGCCCACATCTGGGGGGCGGGGTCAGCCTCAACTCCAAACACTGCTGTGCCAGCAGCCTGGAGAGGAGCGCTGCCTCGGGGTGTCTGGGTAAAGACCAGCCTCTGTTGGGTTGGTGGGGCGATGTTAACTCGCCCTCACTATGAGGCTGGGAACTGTGGGCTTTGGGGAGAATTAGAAGCTGAGGTCCATGCCCTCAAGATGCTTAAAGGCTGGCTGGGGAAGCAAGGTGCATGTATGAAACGATTAGCAAATGGAATGGGACAGTGTTTGATGAAGTGCCTGCCAGTGAGATATGCACCTTAATTATACCGAGCTTATGCATCTCCTCGCCCGGGCTGGAAAATGTTCATCTTCTCTGCAGATGGCCCTGGAAGAGGACTTAACCGGGCAAATAATGTGTTCCCCAAGGGACTCTGGGACACTTTGTTCTAAGCATGCTTTTGGTGTACAAATACTCTAATTCATGCCATGAGTGTGAAAGTGTCCAGGTGGGACCCCTGACCAAGCGCCAGGATCCATGACCCAGCACTTGGCCAGTGGATGGGGATGGAGAGGGTGACATTAGATGGGGTCTCGAAGAGGGGGACTGGGGTGGCAAATAAAGAGAGGAATGAAAATTTAAAACAGGATTGATTTCTTGTGTCTAATAGAGTTTTTCCTTCTCTCTGTGTTTTTTTTGAAAGCAGTATTTGGCGTATGTAATAAGACACTGTCTGAAGCCACTCGAAGGAGTTGGAACCTAGCTGAAGGAAAAGGGTGGGGGGCTCAGCTTCATTTGAATTTCCCCCAGAGCTAGCAGCCTTATCCGTGTTCCAGGGAGGGACTCAGGCTCAGCCAGCCAAGGGTGCCCACCCCTTGGACGGCCCAGTTAAGAGAGCCTAACCTTCCCGCCCACCTTGGAGAAGATGGGCATAACTTAATGTTGAACTCAAAATGTAAATATCTTAATTGGCATCTTATTAGTACAAGCAGAAGAGCCCATTGTTATGGAAGAGAAATCTCCCAATCCCCCACCAATTAATCTTTGGCTACAGGCGGCTCGTGCTCACCATACCAATGGGTCCGGGAGCCCCGGAGTGTGCCAGGGAGGAGGGGGCAGTGACAGCGACGGATGTGGCTGTGCAATCTCTTGAGCTGGAGAACTGTCTCCTCATGTTCTAGCCACCATCTCGGGGGGATGGGGGGGGTCCCCACAGTAAGTGCTTGGGAGAAAGTCAGGGAGAGGAAAGAGTGCATGCCGCTGGGCACTGTGGGAGCAGAGGGCTGCAGTGGACTTTTGTCGTTTTATTTATTTTCCTTTGTTTTGGCTCCGCCGCGTCTGACCTGCCTTGCTTCCCCCTATCTGAGTCTTGGTGGAAGGCAGAGCATGCCTCTCTCAAAGGGAACAGGAAATCCCAGCCACTCGCTTTGCCAGCTCACGGCGGATGTACGTGCCCCAGGCTGGGCCAGTCTGACCCACACACCCTAGGCTTTAAATCCAGGATGCACGAGGAACATGGACAAGGGGGACTCCTTCCTGGTGCTGTGACAGAGGTATCCCATTTCCACTGCAGCCAAGGAGGGGCACGTGCCTCCTTGGGTTTTAGGTCTATGTCGGGATTTTGCCTGTGCTTCTGGCTGCAAAGTCTCTCTTTGCTGTCACCTGTTTTCCAAACCTGGTTCTCCCGATGACTCTGTGAATGACGTGATGCCTTTCAAATAAATTCATTTTCTACAACTAAAAAAAAAAAAAGAAGCTGACTAAAGCGTTTTGAGAGCCTAAAGAAGTATTTCTTTCACCTTCCAGTTGAGGAAACTGAGGACCCATTGAGCTGGCTCATCCAGAAGTGGTGGAGCCGGTTTGAAGCCAGCTTGCCTCGCTCCACATCCGCACAGCTGAGTTGCTCCAGCTAAGACGAGTAGGTTTTGCCGTTTTTGAATGCCCTCTTCTCTGCCCGGCTCATCCCCACTCATCTTTTAAAGATTGGCATACACTTTTTCCGGAATGTTCTCCAAGTCTTCGCACCCCAGGCGGAGGCGTATGTGCCTCCTTTCTGCTCCCAGAGTACGCTGGGCCCATTCTTCTGTAATGCTGGTTTTTCTTCTTTTCCACAGAACCTAAGTTCCTCGAGGCCAGAGGTTTTGTCCATGGGGCCTTATGACATTAGCATCTAGCTCAGTGCCTGCCATTCTTTTGGTGCTCAATAAATGCTTATCAAGTTAAATTAATGATGAGCCAAGTGGAGCAACGAAGATAAAAGTGAATATTTAAAACGTTCACCACAAAAGGGCCCATCTGTGTTAGGCTCCTAGGGCTACCACAAACTAGATGGCTTAAAACAACCGATTTATCTTCTGGCTGTTCTGGAGTCTAGAAGCCTGACATCCAGGTGTCGGCAGAGCCGTGCTCCCTCTGAAACCTTAGGGGAGAGCCTTTGGTTGTCTGCTCCAGCTCGTGGAGTTTGGGCACTCCTCGGCACTCCTCGGCTCTCCTCGGCACTCCTCGGCTCTCCTCGGCACTCCTCGGCACTCCTCGGCTCTCCTCGGCACTCCTCGGCTCTCCTCGGCTCTCCTCGGCACTCCTCGGCTCTCCTCGGCACTCCTCGGTTCTCCTCGCACTCCTCGGCTCTCCTCGGCTCTCCTCGGCTCTCCTCGGCTCTCCTCGGCTGGCAGCTGCTTCTCTTCCACTTCTGGCTGTCATCGCATGACCTTCTCCCCCTTGTCTGGGTGTAGCTGTGGCCAAATTTCCCTTTTCTTCCAAGGACACCAGTCATATTGGATTACGTCTGACCCACTCTTAACTAATTGCAGCCTCAAAGGCCTATTTCCAATTAGAGTCACATTGACGGGACCAGAGGTTAGGACTTGAACGTATCTTTTTAAAAAGGGGACACAATTCAATACCTAACACCATCTGATCCAAGAGGGGAGAATTACCTTTGTGTTTTAATGATAGAAACCAAAGGCAGGGATAGTGGGGCTGTGCACAGATCTCAGCCATAATTAGGCTCAAAAGGTTCCAGGATAAATTCAGGCTTGGGGGTAAAGGTACTGATGGTGGCTGTGCCTGTCCCGGCCCTTCCCCCTGCGTCGCATTGGCTGCGTGGTGAGTTCTTTTGCTTCAGTCGCCATGATGGGAAGTGCCTCTAGTGCACACCACGTCTCCAGTTTCCCACTGGAACCTTCTGAGACTAGCCCAGCTCCATGAACTTTTCTGGGAAAACAGTTCTTCAAAATGATATTCGAAATATTGTAATTTTTTGCAGCAGTGGCAAAGAAGCTATGTCGATTCTAAGGGACAACAATAGGAGGTATGGGATTTTTCCCTTTGGAGTAATGAAAATGTTCTAAGATTGACTGAGGAGATGACAGCACAACTCTGTGATGAAAATGAGAGCCACTAAGTGCACACTTTGAATGACTTGTACAAGGCATGGGACTGTATAACACAGGGAATCCTGTGGTAGAACATGGACTGTGGTTAACTGAACAAATATGAGAATATTCGCTCATGAACTATAACAAATATATAATACTAGTACATGTTAATAATCGGGTTGGTTGGGGGAAAAATACACCATATGTAAGATATGGGCTATGGTTCGCAGCAAAATTTTGACAATGCTCTTTCATAGTTTGTAACAGCTGTTTCACAACAAAGCAAGGTGTTGGTGGTGGGGTGATGTATGGGAGCCCTGTATGATGATGACATGCATGTTGGTTGTGTAAGCTCACAACTTTTACGTATTGTTTATGTATGCTCATGTATGAATGATCTACTTCAATATAAAATTTTAAAAATGATACTTGGGTAAAGGCAAGCTTCCTGAAGGATGGTGAAGGTAGTTGGGGTGCTTCCCACCCTCTCAGCCTGGCTCCTAACTTCTGTCTTGGGCTGGATTCACCAAAAGCTGCCTGAAACAGGTGTGTGGCCTGTGGATGGTGCTGCCTCAGACTCCCGGGTCCTGAGGCCATGTTTGCATTCCGAATATCTCGGATCGAGTGAGCACTCTATAAACATGACTCCAAAGACCACGTGGACCAGCTGTTCTGCATTGAGAGGTAGCCTGGGGAGGCAGCTCTTGACTGAGAGAACTTCTCCCCATTTCATTATAAAACTCTACTTTCAGTGACCCAAGGTCCCCACCTGCCTGGAGCTCAGCAGAATGAAGGCGGAGAAGACCGTCCTTGGATTGTTCTCTTCGCTAGATCATTTCCAGCCAGCTACGCAGAAGCCTCGCAACCACACGAAGTGTTGTCTGGAGAAATCTCGCCCAGATATAACATTGAGACAACATTTAAAACCTCATTTAAGTGAACACAAAGAGAGGGCTCCTGAGTAAAAGAGACTTAATTAATCTCGTTTCTGTGTAGATATTTTTAATTAAATGTAACTCCACATCCCTTCCAAATAGATTGGAAGGGCTGGGCAGTCTTGTTACTTGGTGGGACCTGAGTTGAGGGAGGCCAGCCAGTGGGCAGATGCGATTAGAGATGCTGACAGTGCGCTGCCCACACAGGTCTGGAAGCTGGGTGGTGGCCCCGCCTCCTTCCCTCCATCTCCCAAGGCAAATATGCCTCCAAACATGGGTTGTACCTTCACAAGCATCTCTTGAATGCCTCCTTTCTCCAACCCACAACCTCAGTTCTGGTTCAGGCCCTTGACAATCGTCCTGGTTTATGGCAATAGTCTCCTATTTGGTCTCTCTCTAATCTCAATCCCTTTTAATCTACTTGAATTCATCCAACTAGATAACCCTTCCTAAAACCCTACCTTCATTATAGTCACTCCCCTGATCAATAGTTCAAACTCACTTTCAAATTTCTAATTAAATGCAAGCTCTTCTTCTTGGCATGGCTTGAGTATGGTTTCTCAGAAAACTGCTCAAGCCTAGGGCTGGCATCTCAAGAGAAAAGAGCTGTAATGTCTGGAGACTGAGGTGAGAAAGGGTGGATCCAAGAAGAAGCCTCCTGGGGAGAAACTAAACCAGTCAGACACGCTGTACAAAAAGTCATCAACTGGAAGCATCTAGGCATAGAGGGGGGATATGGGTGTGAGGTCATGGGAACTGAGGACACAAGAAGAGAGGCAGGGTTCCCAGTGAGGGCGGATCCTAGAGAAATTCCATGAGCCCATGATAGGTTAGCCATAGGGAATTTGTTAGGATAACCTGCTGCCTTGGGCTTGCTAAAGGAGAGAACTGTTAAAGAAACCATTCTGGTGTAGACATATGTGGCTGTCTTAGTTTGCCAAAGGCTGCCAATGCAAAAAAACAAAAACAAAACAAAAACCAGAAATGGGTTGGCTATTATAAAGGGGATTTATTCAGGATAAAAGCTTACAGTTCTGAGGCTGTGAAAATGTCCAAACCAAGGCATCATCAGAGATGCTAGCAGATCCTGGAGTCCTGCCAAGTGGTGAGGCAAGATGGTGGGTCTTCCAGTCTCTCTCTCCTTTCTCCTGGAGCTCAGCTATGGACAACCAAAAACTGATCATTCACCAATATTCACATTTTTCCTCTTAGTCCTAGCATACATCTAGACTACTTACTGCTCTCTCCCTACTGCCTTGTAGATTGGTGGGGCCATTTGACTGAGTTTTGACCAATGAAATATGGGTGGAAGAGATGCATTTCACTTCCAGACCTAGTCCCCCAAATCTCCTAAGAGAACTTGGACATCTGAATGGAATGGATCTAGTAGAGGACTTAAAGGCCTAAAGGATGATGGAGACATTAGACAGATGGATCCTGAGTCTCTGAATGAGACTCCCAGCCCTACCACCATGTTTGATTGTGACATGATTGAGAAATAAACACGTTCTGTCTTAAACCACTGAGATTTCGTGATTGTTTGATATAGCATTTAGCCCATCCTGACTAATACAATAGGCATCCTGCCATGGTGGACACCTAGGAGAAAAAGAAGCAGGTAGACCTGGACCCCATTCAACTCCTAAAGTGAGGGCTTGTGAAAATTGTCCCATAGACAATAGAGCCACCTCCCAGCCTTACTAATGTCTCTCAGCCCTCTTCACTATTCCTCTGTAACCCTGAAGCTCCAAATAATCAGGAGAAGAAACCTGGGGCAAGTTCTGCCTCAAGGGGGAAATTTGGAGAACAATATTAGTCTAATTCTGCTGTGTTACTGATGCAAATCTACTGGTTTACAACAACAAACATTTATATTTCTTACCCACAGGTCCATGTGTTGACTATCGTGGCTCTGCTCCAGGCTGAGGATTGTGCTCAGATTGGATCTATGTGTCTCTCCTCCTGGGATCAGCAGCAACATGGCAGATGGCAGAAGCACATACCACCAAGCCAAACCATACAAGCACATTTAAGCTTCTGCTCTTGTCACATCCACTAAAATCCCACTGGTCAAAGCATGTAACAACATGGCCAAGCCCAGAGTCAATAGGGTGGAGATATTTACTCTGCATACTGTGAAGGGAAGAGAGGGAGGGAAGAGAAAGAAGGAAGAATTGTGGACAAAAAATATATGGCACACAAGTGCCATCTTTACTAAGGCAACTACTTGCCTAAAATCAAATGTCCAGACAGTAGGAAGCTCCAGGAATCCTCCAGAACAACTATTAAACAGGCAGGAACTGTCAGAATCAACTATTTCAAAACTCTAGAGTCCAGGAGAATACTGTACATCATCCAGGGGAGTGCAGGAGGAAGATACTAGTAAATTATGGTAAATACCAGTAAATTGCTCTCTCTGTGGGTGGTTACTGCACCCCTCCCCCACTCTCATGGCAGGCAGCAGTAGGGACTGGCCCCTGGCCTAGCTTGCTGACACCTTATGGAGAAAGACATAAAAATCCACTTCTCCAAGACCTAGGGAGTGGGGTGGGGTGGTTGTGGGCCAATCACTGATCACTGCTTTAGATTAGATTCTTTGGCTCGCTGGTGGCCTGGCTCTGAAGGAAGCCCTTGTTCCAACCTACCCTGGACAAAGGTGGTGGAGGAGACTTAAAGATGGTACATTTCCCCAGAGCTGCAGAGGACAGTTGAAAGCCTGCCCTCGCCAGGCAGGGGCCAAGTCAAGAAAGTACAACTTTGGGGAACCAAGGAAGAAGCTCCTGGCACCCTTCCTGGCCCCACCCGCATGCCCTCCCCAGGGCAGTTTGGAGCTGGCCAGCACTCCCTTTGTGGGTCCCTGGCCTTGTTCCTATTGGGAAACTCCTCTCTGGTGTGCCCTCTCCCCCCAGAACTTGCACTCCAGGCAAAAGCTGCTTGAGACAATGAAAGTAGTGTAAGAAACAATTGAGGTGGAGAGCCTGGGGCAAAGACTTACCTGCTTTAATTCTGGCAGTGGAATAGCCCTGAGATGGAGAAGGTCTGTCCCCTGGGAAGCAGAGGGAACATTTAAGCTCCTGTAAACAGGGGAACTCCTAAAAGCCACTAGCAAGCACAAGCCAGGATAAGTCACAAGCTCAGAAAAGTCAGGGAGGACCCTGCATTTTTGCATTCGCCTTGGGCAGACCTTCCTGAAAGGAGGGTTGACACTCAAGAAAATCTCTGTCATATTGCCAGCTGGTTACAAACTCAAGATGAGGGAATAAATCTCAGAGTTAACATTTTTAAATATTCAAATGTACAGTGTACAACAAAAGATTGCAACACAAACAGGAAATGTTGGCCCATCCAAAGGAAGAAGATTAAAATCCAGAATATACCAATGAAGAAGAACAGACTGTGGACATACCAAAGATTAAAAAAAAAAAAAAAAAGATCTTCAATATGCTCAAAGAGATCAAGGGAAATACAGGGAAAGAACTAAGGGATACCAGAAAATAATGAATGAACATTGTGAGAATCTCAACAAAGAGATAGAAATTTTTAAAAGTAACTAACAGAACTACTGGAGTTGAAGACCACAATAACTGAAATGAAAAATTCCCAGGAGGGTTTCAATGGCAGATTGGAGCTGGAAGAAGAAATAATCACTGACTCAAAGACAAGAGAATTGAAGTAAGTCAGGATGAGGAGCAGAAAGAAAAAAGAATTATAAAAAGCAAAAATAGCCTAGAAGACCTGTGAGACACCATCAATTATACCAATATATGCATCATGGGAGTCCCAGAAGGATAAGAAAGATAGAAAGGGGCAGAAGGAATATTCAAAGAAATAATGACAGAATACTTCCCAAACTTAGCAAAAGAGGTGAATATGCACATCCGAGAATCCCAGAGAATGCCAAACAAAATAAACTTGAGGAAAAATATACCCCATCACCTATTGATCAAACTGTTGAATGCAAAGGTCAGGGAGAGAGTTCTGAAAGTTGCAAGAGGAAAGCAATGTGTTATGTACAAGGGAGTCCTAATTTGATTAAGTGCCAGTTTCTCATCAGAAACTATGGAGACAAGAAGGCAGTGGATTGAAATAGTTAAAGTGCTGAAATAAAACAATTGGCAGCCCAAAATTTTATTTTATTTTATTTTTTAAAGATTTATTTTTTTATTTATTCCCCCACCCCACCCCTTGTTGTTTTGTGCTTGCTGTCTGCTCTCTGTGTCCATTTGCTGTGTGTTCTCTGTGTCTGCTTGTCTTCTCTTCTCGTCTTCTCTTTAGGAAGCACTGGGAACTGATCCTGGGACCTCTGATGTGGGAGAGAGGCACTCAATCACTTGAGCCACTTCAGCTCCCTGGTTTGTTGTGTCTCTCACTGTCTCTCCTCTTTTTGTTGTGCCAGCTCTCCACATGGGCCAGCTCTCTGCATGGGCCAGCTCTCCATGCTGGCCAACTCACCACGTGGGGCAGCTTGCCTTCACCAGGAGACCCCAGGAAACAAACCCAGGACCTCCCATATGGTAGACAGGAGCCACACCCACTTCCCTCCAAAATTTTATATCCAACGAAACTTTCTTTCAAAATGAGGGAGGGATTAAGACATTCCCAGATAAACAAAAACTGAGAGAGTTCATCACTGGACTTGCTCTATGAGCAATGTGGGAGTTCTTCAGACTGAAAGGAAAGGACACCAGAAGGTGTTTCAAAGTGGTATAAAGAAATAAAGACCTCCAAAAAAGGTAAACATTTGGGTAATTATAAATGCCAGTGCTATTGTATTGCATTTTTAAATATGTAACTCTACTTCTTACTTCCTATAGGAGATAAAATGCAAATTCAATAAAAGTAATGATAAATCTATGATTTTGGACATACAATATACAAAGGTATAATTTGTAACATGTACAACAAAAGGTTGGAAGGGATGGAAGGGTATGGGAACAGCATATGTGAATGCTATTGAAGTCAAGTTGGTATCAAATCCAATATGATTGTTATATATTTAGGATGCTAAATTTGAACCCTATGGTAACTGCTAGGAAAATATATTAAAAATATGTCTAGAAAGAAATGAGAAGGGACTCAATATGGTACAATACACAAAAATCAAATAAATATGAAAATAGGCATTAGGAGAAGACATAAGGGGCAAAAAAGGGTATAAGACTTACAAAGACTAAATAGCAAAATGACAGAAAAAGTCCTGCATTATCAGTAGTGATTTTAAAAGTAAATGAGGGAAGCAGATGTGGCTCGAGCAATTGGGCACTCGCCTCCCACATGGCAGGTACCAGGTTCGGTTCCCAGTGCTTCCTAAAGATGAGCAGATGCCACAACGAGCAGATGCTGCAACCAGCAAGATGCCACAATGAGCATTTGCTGCAACTGCTGCAACAAGCAGACACTGCAATGAGCAGACACCGCAAGGAGCAGGGAGCAGAAGTGGCTCAAGTGGTTGGGCCCTCACCTCCTACATGGGAGGTCCCAGGTTCAGTTCCCCATGCCTCCTAAAGAAGATGAGCAGACAATGAGCAGACAATGAACAGACAGACGAGGGAGACATCTCAGGGGGGAGGGGTGTAAATAAAAATAATAAACATAAACAAAAACAAAAAAAGTAAATGGACTAAACTCTTCAGAAATAAGGCAAAGATTGCCAGAATGGATAAAAAAGGTGATCCAACTATATGCTGTCTATAAGAGACTAACCTTAAATTCAAAGACATAAGCAAGTTGAAAGTGAAAGGATGGAAAAAATATACTATGTTTACGTACAATCAAAAGAGAGCTGGGGGGAAGCGGGTGTGGCTCAGTGGATAGAGCCCCCGTTTACCATATGGGAGGCCCGGGTTCGCGTCCCGAGGCCTCCTTGTGAGGGCACGCCGGCCTGAGTGGTGCAGTGGGCTGATGCAGCAAGACCTCACAGCAAGGGGGAGATAAGCAGACACAGAGAAGACACACAGCGAATGGACACAGCAGCACAAGCAGCAAGGTGGGGATAAATAAATAAATTAAAAAAAAAAAAGAGAGCTGGGGTAGCTGTACTAATATCAGATAAAGTAGACTTTAAGTTAAAAACAGTTATGAGGGACAAAGACAGCCATTATATACTGATAAAAGGGTCAATTCAACAAGAAAACATAGTAATTATAAATATATATGCACCTAACAGCAGAACCCCAAAATATATGAAGCAAGTATTGACAAATTTGAAGGGAGAAATTGATGGTTCTACTTTAATAATAGGAGACTTTAATATACTTATTTCAATAATGGTTAGACCATCCAGACAGAAGATCAATAAGGAAATGCAAGACTTGAACAATTCTCTAAATCAACCAGACCTAACAGACATATATGGAAGACATCACCGAACAACAACAGAATACACGCCCTTCTCTATTGCACATGAATCATTCTCCAAGGATAGATCATATCTTAGGTCACAAAACAAATCTTAATAAATTCAAATGTATTGAAATTATACAATATATCTTCTCTGACCACAATAGAATGAAACTAAACTCAATAACATAGAGACAGGAAAATTCACAAATATGTGGAAATTAAATAATGTACTCTTAAACAACCAATTGGTTAAAGAAATCATCAAAATTAAAAAATTTTGTGCCTCAAAGGACTTTAACATGAAAGTAAAATGACAACTTACACAATAGGAGAAAATATTTGGAAACCACATATCCAATAAGGGTTTAATATCCAGAACATAGAAAGAAATCCTTTAACTCAACAATAGAAAGACAAATAATCCAATTAAAAAATAGGCAAGAGACTTGAATAGACATTTTTCCAAAGGCAATGTACAAATGGCCAAAAGGTACATGTAAAGTTGTTCAACATCATTAGCCTTTAGGGAAATCAAATCAAAACCACAATGAGATACAGTTTCATAACCTCTGGAATGGCTGCTATTAAAAAACCCCAGAAAATGGCAAGTGTTAGAGATGATGTGGAGAAATAGGAACACTCATTCATTGCTGGTAGGAATGTAAAATGGTTCAGCAGCTGTGGAAGACTGCTTGGTGGTACCCTAGAAAGGTAAGTATGGAATTTCCATATGACCTGGCAACCCCACTTGAATTGAAAGCAGGGACTCAAACAGATATTTGCACACCGATGTTTATAACGGCATTATTCACAATTGTCAAAAGATGGAAGCAACCCAAGTGTCCATCAGCTGATGAATGGATAAACTCAATGAGGTATACACATGCAATATGACTCAGCAGTAAAAAGTAATGATGTTCTGAGACATACAACAGCATGGATGTACCTTGAAGACAGCATGTTGAGTGAAATACACCAGAAACAAAAGGACAAATAGTGTATGCTCTCACTGATATGAAATAATTAGAATAAGCAAACTTATAGCATCAGAATCTAGAATATAGGCTACCAGGGGACAGGGTGGGGGTAGGGAAAAGGAAGTTAAGATTTAAAATGTACAGATTTTCTATTTGGGATAATTGAAAAGTTTTGATAATGGATGGTGGTGAAGGTAGCACAGCATTGTGGATGTAATTAAAATCACTCAACTATGTATTTGAATGTGATTAAAAGGGCGGAAATTTAGGTTGTATATATGTTACTACAATAACATTTTTTAAAAATCCCTGGAACTGCACACCACAAACAGTGAACCCTAATTTAAACTGTGGACTATTGTTTATAGTACTATTATAAAAATGTGCTTCCATCAATTGTAAAAAATGTACCATGCCAATACAAGGTTTTAATAATATGGTGGTATATGGGAACCCCATATTTTATGCGTGGTTGTTCTTTAAGCCCACACTTCCTTTAATGAAAAAAATATTTATATTCAGATAGTTTATTTCTCATTTTTAAAACAAATCGAGTGTCCCTTGGCCCGCAGGCCTGCTTTTGTTTGAGTGATATAAGAAGCTTCATATCGCAGCAAGGACTGGCCAGGCTGATTGAGGGAGTGGAACGGGAACTTGGACTCAAAAGCCCTATTTCTCTTCCTGCTACAAATTTGCCATGGACCTATGGCAAGTCGCTTCTCCCCAGCCCTCAGTTTTCTTACCTGTGTTGTGAGGGAGATAGGCGGCCTGGTTTCTAACGTCCTTTCAAGCTCATACCTCTGAAGACTCTGAGAAACCTAACTGTGATCCTAAGCATGATCTTTGAGTCATTTTGTCTTCAGCCAGGTAAGCCAGTGATATGTACTCTGCCCCACCAGAGATGCCTGGGCAGAGGTGGTTTCTGCAGAGCCCTCCCCAGAGGGACAGTGGGGAGAAGAGAGGAGCTTGAGAAAAGGCTCAAGTATATTTCTCTGTGTGTTTCTAGAAGCCCTTAGATCAGGCTGCTCGGGGCCTGATAATTTTTCCATTAAGAGGAAATAATTTTCTGGGTCTGTTTTGGTTGTATTTATCTGCAGTTGACAGCATCAGCCGCAGCAGCCGTGACAAGCCGCCTGTCCCCCAGACCAGGCATGTATTTGTGGGGGAAAGGAAAGGGCAGAGGTCTCAGCCTCTCCAAGCCTCTATGAAAGGGGCAGACCGCCCGAGCACAACCCTGGTATCCATCTCACATGACCCGTTTGTGACCTCGGGTAACTCCCACTCATTTTCTTCCCTAAAAAGAAATGTAAACAATAACCCAAGCAAGAAACCCACCACTGTGCTATCTCCACCCCAGCCCCCGCCTCCTGCCTATCGCTTCTTCTAAGCCAACTTGACAATAACCATTCATCACTAAAAAGAAAACAAAGTACGGAGAAACAAAAACCAATCTAAGGCCGCAAATTGACGTCAAGCTTTGAAAAATGGACTGTGAGATGGTTGTGCGGTGAGCTCTGTCTGCTTTCCAGAGCGAACGGGATAGGGCACCTCCCGTGGCAAACCTCCATGGCCCCAAGTTCAACTTGGAGGTGACTACAGTCCAGGAACAGATCTGACTTTCAGAGGTGACTTTGGGATGAGGAGGGGTGGAGGAGCCCGCAGGGACTGATGGCAAGGGACAGCCATTTCCAGTGCTGGGAATAAGCCTGCTCTGGACGAAGGTCTTGAGTGGACCAGGCCTGGGAGCAGTACTGCCAGCTCCTTGTTCTCTCTTGGGATTCTGTTACCTGTGGAGCCCGGGTAGGAGATCGTGGCAGGTCTGATAGCAGGGAGGGAAGAAATCACAGATGTTGATACCTCACATCTGTGAGTAGAGTGCTTGGCCAAATTCAAAGCATTTTCCTAGGTGTGCTCTCACTCCACACTCTGAGCAAGCTTGGGACATAAGCAGAGCAGCTTATCCCATTGTGCAGCTGAGAAGAGTGAGGTGCTAAGGTATTTTATTACCCACCCAAAGTCACACAACTTGTAAGTGGCAGGTCTTTCTGGCTCCAAAGCCCGTGAGCTTCTTACCCTTCAGAACACTTTGAACTGGTAAGAGTCTGAGGCATCATTAGCGTATCATTCAATGCCCATATTTTTCAGAAACTCAAGACCAGAGAGAAGAGCTGGCTTATCTAAGGTTATGGTCCATGAGTGGTTGTAGCAGTTTGATATTGTTTATGAATTCCAAAAATAGATGTTGGATTATGTTTGTAAACTGGTCTGTTCCTCTGGATGTATTAGATTGTATTAATTTCAGAGGTTTCACTTTTACTTGATTAAATAATGATTAGGGCTTTGATTGGGCCACGTCAGTAGGACGTCGAGTCCCTGTCCCCTTGGTGGGTAGGGACTCACAAAGAAAACGATGCAGCAGAGGAGTTAGTAGGAGTTTTGGATGCTGGAACCCTGGGAAGTAAACACACAGGAGAAGAACACAGAGGAATAGAGATGGCTCCATAGACACAGCAGAAGCCCTGGGAAGAGAGAGAGCCTGATATTCTACAGCTGACCTTGTGGAGAGACCAGAGCAACTGAGCCCAGAGAGAAACAAGCCTCAGGAGAGAGACAAGACTTATCCCAGCCTGCAGCTGATATTGGAAGAAGCTGGGACCATGGAGCCTTAAGAGGAAGAGGAAGGCTGGACCCTTGCAGACGTCAGCAGCCATCTTGCTCCAACATGTGGCAACAGACTTTGGTGAGGAAGTAGCTTTGAGTTGGACTCTTTAGGGCCTTGTAACTATAAGCTTCTACCCCATATAAATACTCTTTATAAAAACCAAAGGGTTTCTGGTATTTTGCATCAGCACCCCTTTGGCTGACTAATGCAGGGGTGGATCAGAGTTGAGAGCCTCAGTCTCTTGATTCCCAAGCAGGTGCAAGTATTGTTCCTGCGAAGTCCCAGTGAAGACTAAGAAACCTGCAGGAGGACTCCTCTGGGAAGGAGCTGGGGAGGCAATTGGGGGAACCATATGGAAGTCTGGTTCTTGGGCTTTGTCTCAGGGACTAGTCTTGCGGCAGGCACAGGACTACTGAAATCTGGGAGTGGGATGATGATTGGCCCCAAGCTACTAATTCGTGCAAAAGGATTGTTTCTGTCTCCTTGGGTAACCACTTCTCGCTTCTCTCCTTCTCTTGAAATCACATACCTGCTCTTCAACCTGGTCACCAGTGCCCTTGGGCTGACCCAGATGCTCCAGACTTCCTAAGGCCCCCTGCCCATGCCTGACCCCCTGGAAGAAACGTATTATGGGCACCCCCCGCCTTCTTGGCCCCCCAGCAGACGTCCCCCTTTGTGATCCATCTCTGCGTGGCTTATACACTGTAAGAAGACTTGAGCTGATCTGACAGGCTTAGTGAAGAAAACAGCCCAGGTTCAAATCTGGATCCCACCATGTAGTCGCCCTGTATTTATGGACAAGTGAACCAACCTCTCTAAGATTCGGTTTCCTTATCTGAAAAATGAGGTTAATAACACTTACCTCATAGGGTGGTTGGGAATTTTAAATGAATTTATGTAAAGAACTGAGCACAATGCCTGAAGCGTCAATAAATGCTCGTTGTTTCTAGTTTTTAAGCCCATGCATGCACCCCTCTTGGTGGGAGATAATGACTCACTCCAATGTTAAAAATAGTTGTGTTTTTCTAAAGATATAATTGAGAAAAACCTGGACAGAAAGATGGGGAGATTCTAGTCCCCGAGTCACTCCCTTGGGGGGGACCCTCTTGAGTGGTGAGATCTTCTAAATGACCCCTCACAGCTCAACACAGGCTCCAGATGTGGGTCACAAGGTGGGTGTTTGGATTTGTCAGCCAAAATCCTCATTTGAACTAGAACCCACTGAAACACAGAGCAAGAGGTTTTGGAATGATAGCCATGTGATGAGGGGGTGAGGCGGGGATGTGCAGTGCACAGGGACATCAGGTCCCATGGCCTGGGTACCATCTCAGCAGGGGGACTAGGACACACGTGGGATTCAGAATCAGATGGCCAGAGAGTCCTAAAAGGACATTCGTGTGTGTGTGTGTGTGTAGAGGGTTATTGAGGAAAGGGGACTCTCCCAGGCGTCCCAGGGCAGGGACTGCAGTGCTGCAAGGCTTCATGGGAAATGACGGTGAAGGTGAGTCTGGATTCACAGCAGCTCTTGGGAGCTGCTGCTCTCTCTCCCTTGGGCAGCCTGGTCTTTCTCTCTCAGCATTTCTGCCTTTCTCCGTGCATCTGCTCTGTTCTCTCGCCTTTCGGTAAGCTTACACTGCGTGCTTATCCATCTTATTCACCCAGGATGTCAGTTTCTTTGTGCCCATGGCCTCTCCAGCCCTGTCTTTGCACAAACTTCCTGCTGTACCACCCACTACCACCAATGGCAGTTTCCCTCTGAATTCCTCCTCTTGAGCTCCAGAAAGAACCTGATTGGTGCAGTTACCTTTTTCATCTTGTGTGTCCCAGGACGTAGGTCCCTAGCCACTCACTGGACCAGCTGTTCTTAGCTCCTGTGGCTCCCCCACAATCATCTGTGGCTGGGGGAGTGGGGTCATGAGGCACTTAGGCTACGTAGGCGCGTGGGCCAGGGCACGTTCCCTCTCTGTCAGAATGGGCCTGGTACACAAGGCAAGTCGCGATGTCTCCATAACGGTGTCTCCAGGTTTCCCACCTGGAAGGAGGATTGTGATGTGACTAAATGAGTTAGCTGGTGGACAGGCCCACCCCTGCTCTGACTCCTCCTCTCCATCCTCACGGTCACTTCCTTCATTCAGGCGTCTCATCTCTCCGCTGGGCTCATCCAAAGCTTCCCTAACTCATCTCTTCACCTCCAATTTTGCACCTCCCCTCCCAATGGATCAAATCCATCTTTCACACAATTGCCATAGTGGTCTAAATTTGAAGAGCTACAAAGTCAAGTGCTGGTAAGGATGTGATGAAACAGGCATCTCATATTTTGGCGATGGGACTGTATATGCTACAATTTTGGGGGAAAGTAATCTAGTAGTATCTATTTTAAAATAAAAAATGCCATAGCCTTTGATTCAGCAATCTCACTTTGGCAATCTATCCTATAGAAATAAAAGCACTTCTATGGAAAACTGGTACGGTAAGGATGTTTATTACAACATTATTTTAGATATCAACATAACTGCAAATAACCTGAATATCCAAAAGTAAATGGTCGAATGAATTTTGCTACATACATACTCTGGAAAATTATGCACACATTAAAAATGAGTTTGTTCTATATCTCTTGAATAGGCGATATATCCATAATATGATATAAGCTGGTTGCTTAGTAATGAGTATGATTTCTTTTTGAAAAAACAATTAGTGACAAAAATGGCATATAAGTGTGTGCATGCTCATGTATGTTTGAGGAACATGGAGACAGGTGTGGAAAACTAGCGTGTCTCCTGGGTGGTCTAGGGCAGTGATTCTAGAACCTTAGCACACATCAGAGTCGCTTGAAGGGCAGGCTGCTGGGCTCACCCAGGGTTTCTTAATCAGTAGTCGGGGCACAAGAATTTGCTTTTCTACCAAGTTCTCAGATGCTGCTGCTTCCTAAGACCACTTTTAGAAACACTGTTGTAGAGGAAGTAGCAGGATCATAGAAATGGGGCAAGAGAGATTATGGAAGTTTTCCTTATATGTCTTTATATTCTTTCACTGGTTTTGGTAGGCTGTGTAACTTTTGGCATTTTTGAAGAGGAATATGATAAAAAGGGGAAGACACTTTGTACAAAAGGGAAAGGAAATACACCTAGCTCATGCCACTCCCTCCTCCACCATCCCTTTAGTGATCTGCAGGATAAAGCCCAAAGTCTTGGCATGGCCGCAAGGCCTCCAGGATTGGGCCCCTTCCTTTGGCCTCTTCAGCCCCATCCTTTGCAGCAGCATTAGCCCACTTCCACCCTTGCTGAACAGAGCTGCCTGCCCTTCCGAAACGTCCTCGCTGTTTCACTGCTCCCTGCCTTTGCTCAAAGAGCTGCCTTTGTGGGCAGCAACTGACTTACTCATCTTTGGATTCCCAGCACAAAGTGCAGGTCTGTGTGTATATAGTAGGTGCTCAATAAATTTTGTTGAATGGGATGATGGATGAATGAATAAATAGTAGCCCCCACTCCCAAGACAGCGGCTGAATTTGAACCTCCCCTTGAGAGCCGCCTGGTTCTGCTGAGCATTTTCTCTGAAGGCGTGGGCTGTCTTCAGGGTTCCCAGGTGCCTGTGTCTCAAGGAGATGCAAACAAATCCAAACCCCGGGAGGAGAGGGGCAGGTGTGGATGGAGCCGTCTATGCTCCAGGCCCACCTGCTCCTCCTCCAGGCTCTTCAGCCCCTCCTCAATCATCCTGAACCCACTCAGTCTAAGTGGGTAATGGCAAAGGGAGGATGGAGGACACAAGGAGGTCCCAGCATGGGTTTGCACAGGGGGCTGCATCATTATGCTAATTTCTCTTTGGAGCAAGAGC
>JAQZBX010041496.1:0-22335 GCA_029593785.1 Cabassous unicinctus | reverse complement strand
TTTTTTTTTTTTTTTTTTTTACCATTTTACTAGAAGCCTAGCATTCAGTTGGTATTTTTATCAAAGGAATTCTTGTGAATTCAGAAAATGAACTATAGTAGTAACATTACTTAGCAGCACCATTTACAGATTTGCCCCTTAAAAAAAATCCACATCTTGTTCAGAGAACATTTTATTAAAGGAAAAGTATTAGGCATTTTTATTTGGTGTCAAATTATGCATAATATTTTCAGCTCAAAAAATGAGGAAACACAGATCAATAAAGACAGGCCTCAACTGAGAGGCAGAAAATTGAGTTTTAGACCAGTAAATTTCTTCAGTGTCTCTGCATTTCCATTTTTCCAGCCCTGAAACTGGATGCATGGGAAGAATGGGGAAAGAATATTTGGAAATCATTACTCTTGCAGAATTGAACACCAATTTGGCTCAGGAGATAAAAGGACAACTGATGGTGGTCCACATTTTTCACATTTAAGATATAAAATGTTTATGAGATAGAGACAGACATATTGTTTTTATTTTAAGCTGTTCACAAACTATCTTCTCAAAAGATTTTGTTTTTTTAATTAATGATGGCCCCTCTCCGAGACACACAAAGCTCCTTCCAGATCAGTTTTGTCCCAAATCAGCTCCAGCCCTTTTGTACTGTTGCTATTACTCATTCCATAATAAACAAAATTGTGGAAAATCCCACAATCAAAAAGCCTTAAAGGAAATCAGTGCAAAGGGAGTCTCTACATGTGGATATCAAATCATCAGTCTGAAGTTAGAAACCCATAGATCACAATCAATGATGAAGTGAGGTCATAATTAAGCATGGAGGTCAGTAGCACAAAAGACAGGAGTGGGCAGAGAAGTCCTAATTTAGGACAGAGAAGGCAGAGAGCAAACAGAGAGGGATTACAGAATGTGTTAATTTAGAGAAAAAAAAACCCATGATTAATAGGGGAGGTGATATATAAATATGGCACACACAAAAATCACAGTCCTTGAATAACTTAAGTTTGGGAAAAGCTGATCTGGCTGATATTAACAATTGTTTGTTTTCTTGCCCATCTTGGTCTCCCCAATAGAGGATGATGCTCTCCTAGGCCCTAATCCCACAAGACACAGTAACAAATAGGTATGCTACAGAGGGTGCAGGGGAAAGGGCACCAGAGTGATGTTCTAGAGTCTAAATTCATCCTTCTGACAGAGGTTTAGCAATATTTAATGAGACTTTAATTTTACAAAATCTCTTCCCCAACTGTTGCAGACAGCACTGCTTTTGGAGCCAGGGTAGGTGCTTGATTTCTAGTGAAGAAATGTTCTCTTCTGAACAGAGAAAATGGTAAAGACATCTAAGGAAAAACACATTGCCATAAATGTGTGCAAAGTGAACGTGAGTGTCCCAAATGCTCTCTCCTTCCTGCCCTGAAGCCCGCCATGGCTTGGCCCCTTTTCGGGACACATCCCCTGCTTTATAACCCCACAATTTTTAGAGTACATCTTCAGGTTATAAAGAGTCAACATTTTAACTTTTCCTTCTAAAGGCTCACATTTTGAAGGAGTCCTTCCTAAAATGCTATATTAATGGAAAAGAATTTTTAAAAGAAAAATAGAAAGAAGCATGTTCCAGATTACAAAGGGTTGAGAAATGAAAAAAGCAAGGGAACAGGGTTTGGTGCAAGAAGCACTGCAGCCCCCCACATTAGAATGTCAATTTGGAGGCAGGTTTTTCATTTTTTATATTTCAAACCTCTTTTAACATGTTGATCTGCAATCACTCATTCCTTCAATTCCAGCAGTGAAGATAAAGCATTATCTCACTCCAAAACAGCTCTTGGAAGGACATTGCTTTTTATTAAAAAGAGAGAGAGAGAGAAATGAAATTTATCTAACTTGAGGGACATAACAGTATGAGCCAAAATGCATCTCAAAAGTTTTCCCTGTGCGTGCCAGGTTGTGGTAAAGTCCAAGGCAGTTGACCCTTGCCTCATGATCTGATAATGTGAGAATCACATAAAGGAGGAGATTAAGGCTGGAGTTCTCAGGAAACAGAAAAACAGCAAACCAAAAGCATTCTTAAAATGCAGCATGTCTTTAAAACAATGTTTTGGGTCCATCACGCTCCCAACACACAAGATATCACAAATATCCAAATCTGGTGTGTTTCCTGATAAGCTTTCTTGTCATTAGAGAAGTCTGTCAGGAGACAATCTTGGCCAAAGCGGAGGAAAGGCCAGCAGGTCTAGTTAACCTGAGTCCCATCCAACAAGACTCTTCTGTAATCAGAGAGCACTCTCTGTCCTTGCTTATAGAGTAACTGAGAATGCATGTGAGAAGCAGTGAGACAGGCTACCAGGCAGGTACAGGACTGCAATAAATACTTACTAGCTATTATTATGTGCAAAGTATCAAGCTAGGGTTGTGTGGAGTACAGATTTGTAAAAGGGGAAGGAGAAGATAAAACATTTACTGAGCAATAACTGTTAGTCAAGCACAGTATCATCCACCATATGTATGACAATTTTTTTGATACTGATAACAAATGTGTGAGGGTGGGTATTATATTGATGAACAAAATATGATGCAGACAGAGAAGCTAAGAAACTTGTCTAAAGTCATATGATGAAATCTAGCATTAGGGTATGGTGACGGAGGTGGTTGTGTTAGATCTCAAGTCAGCTTGGCTCCCAAGAGTTCTTTTCTTGCTTGTTCTTTGTCTGTTTATTTGGTATTTTTGTTTTGTTCTGTTTCTGTTTTGTTTGTTAGTTTGTTGTTTTACTGGGCATTTAACAATATTCCGCCATTCTTATATTAACAGTTACATGGATTATCTCAGCAAATCTTCACAACAACCCTATTAAGCAGGTACAGTTATTTTGGAAATTTGATCAATGATGAAACTGAGGCACAGAAAAGGTAAGTTACTTGCTCCAGGTCCCACAGCTAGCTAGCGGTGGATCCAGGATTTGAACCGAGGCAGTTTGCAGAACCCAGACTCTATCACAAAAGTATACAGCCTCTTTGCATTATTGTGTCTGACTCCAAAATCTATTTGGGGACATACAAGACACACCGAGACCACACTGGACATCACTGCTAAGCATGCACAGAGTGAGTGTGACCTGGTTATCCTTCAGCTAGGTGCTGCAGGGATTCAGAAGACATCACTGGCTGCAGCTGGAAGTGGTCAGGGAAGGCCCAGAACCCCATAAGCCCACTAAAATGATTGGAAAGTGAAAATCATTGGATTCCATCGACCCCTAATAATTGGGATAATCAGGATGTTTTAGTTCAGCGACTCCCATTATTTTGGATTCATAGATCAGACAAGTTAGGCAAACAAAACATCAGACTTGGAATGACCAGTTCTTTATTTTTTTGTTAAGTAAGCACATTGAAAAACAATAATTACCATCTACTGTCAATATTATTTCATAAACAGAAACACCATATACATTTACATTTGTGAAAAACTACCTACACTGTAACGATTTTACACTGCTTGTCATTGGAAGATGATGATGTCAAAGATCATGCTGGTTGAAACTGGCATTTGAGATCCATTGTTCCAGTTGCAAATAATTGCTGACACCTCATGGAGCATTTATTATATGCCTGGAGCTTAATGTACATTATCTTTAATCCTTATAATAACTCTATAAAGTAGGTTTTATTACCCTCATTTAAGAGATAAGGAATTTGAGGTGCAGAGAATTTAATTATCATGTCCAGAGTCATTCAGCTAGTAAGGGGCCAAATGCAAACACAGGACCTTCTAACCTCAAAGCTTATGTTCTTTCTATTGCATATGCCTATATCATCATGGGTTGATACTTTAAAAATAACTAGAACACAAAATATTCTGCATTATCCTGAATATAACGTTAAAATTTCAGAAACAAAAGAAAATGTAAAACCTATAAACTGACTACTGAGACTCAAATCCTTTTCTGAAGCCAAGATGTAGTCAGAAGACCAAGATTCTTGGTTCAGTGTTGACCAATCGGTACCTCCTCACTGCTGTCTTGCCTCTACCCCAGTAGCTGAGTTTAAGTCTGACACAAGCCTCTGGGAAGAGAGGTGGAGATTCAGACTGGGATGCATGAAAGCACTGGGAGCCTGTGATGAGATTGACTGAATCCATGTAAATGCTTGTTGAGAGATTCTATTTTTAAATACTCTGTTCGTAGACACTAGAATATCTGTGCTGGATAGACGGGACCTTAGAGCTCAGTCATGATCAATATTTTTTAAAAATTTAAAGAGGACAAAACTGAGGCCAAAGGTGGTTCAGAGACAGCCTCAAATCGTTCAGCCAATCCGTGAAGTAACAGGACCAGGATCCAAGCAAGGGTTCTTTACACACACCCCTGGTAGGAACACCAGTCCTTTTAGAGGGTAGGCTCTAAGCCACTTTTATTGGGCTGTAAAAGAAAAGAATACCGTAAAAGGCAAGTTTCCCAGAGATTGGTAAGGGAACAACTCTTTAAATTATAGTACTCGTAGACTAGTTTTAAACACCAGAAAGCCACTCTTGGGAAAGAGGGTCCCTTTCAAGCCACTGACATCTGAGGGTGTGTATGATGTTTACCCTGGAATATAACTTTTGCACTTGAAGTCATTGGGAAACGGACTTTTAACGTGGTATTATAAACATGAGAATGCTAATTAATATAATTGAATTATTTTATGATTTAGAAAATTTCAGGACCTCATCATTTAATTTAATAACATAATGAGGTCATCATTTAAAACACCAGTGCAGGGAAGCGGGTGTGGCTCAGTGGATAGAGCCCCTGTTTACCATATGGGAGGCCCGGGTTCGCCTCCCGAGGCCTCCTTGTGGGGGCACGCCGGCCTGGGTGGTGCGGTGGGCTGACTCACGGCAGGAAGCGGGTGTGGCGCAATGGATGGAGCACCCGTTTACCATATGAGAGGCCCCGGTTTGCCTCCCGGCGCCTCCTTGTGAGGGCAGGCCGGCTTGCGCGGCGCTGTGGGCTGATGCAGCGAGACCTCGCGGCAGGGGGGAGATAGGCAGACACGGAGAAGACACGCAGCGAATGGACGCGTCAGCACAAGCAGCAAGGGAGGATAAATGAATAAAATGGATAAATCTTTAAAAAAAATAAATAAAACACCAGTGCATAGATCTTTTTAATATGTGGAAATTCTGGTTAATGAAGTTCGACTTGCAAGCGAATGTGTGTTCACAATAACCTGACCTTGTTCTATTTGCTGTCTAGTCCCCAAGGAGAAAGCACCTACTGCAAAGCCTGGCACATGGTAGGCACATTTCAGCTATGGGTTTCTCTCTTCCCTTTCCTTTAGGGGCATACACGGCTATTTTTGATGTGGGTGCACAGAGGTGTGTGTATTTGTGTGTGTCTGTTGATTGGGAATCGAGGAAGTAGCTACCACAGGAATCCAGTCCCCAAGGACCTCCGTTATGACAGTTCTGTCAGTGGTGGTAGTAAAATGGTGACTGGAATTCCCTTTAGACACTTCACCTGTGCAGCACTGTCATGTTCTGGCACCTGTAGTAACACGTCTCCCCACCCCCTGGAACAGCCCTGCTACTAACTATAACTAACGATAGAACGACCCTGGAACCCAATTCTATTGTCTGACAGACCCATCTGCCTTTAGAGCAGTGATACGGCTCTGAAGAGGAAAACCAGTAATGTTCATCTAGGACACTGCTTTTTCAAACTTTACTGTGCACAGAAATCCCCCGGGGATCCTGTTAAAACACGGATTCTGATTCATTAGGTCTGGGGTGGGGCCTGAGAGTCTGCATTTCTAACAAGTTACCAGCTAATGCCAAATGCTGCTGGTTCAGGTCCACACTCCTGGTAGCCATACTCCTAGTACCCATATCAGTGAACAACTTTCAAACTACAAATTGCTGCCTGAGGCTGCCTCTGTTTAATGCAGTAATGAGTTCTCATACTGGTGGGAGTGCATTATATCTTTTGGGTGAGTTAGAAAAAACTATTGTCTATAATTAGAAAGCTAGAGAGTGAGAAAAAAGAAAACAAGAACAAGAGAGGCAGAGAGGAGAGAAAGAGACAAGGTGGGGGAGAAAAGGAGGGAAAGAGAAAGAAAAGAAAAAGTGGGAGATTTTAGGTCTTTGACATTCTTGAATATTCAGTCTTTATATGACATTCATATTGCAGTTTTCTTCCCCCTAGAGTATTTTTTTCAATCTTCTTTCTTTATTTGATTTTCACAACTAAATGCATTTCTGAAATTCTGTATCTAAGTATCTGCCATATAATATACAATTTTGTAGGATTCTCTTCCCCAACCCCAGGCAATAAAAGAAAGTAAATAACTACTAAACAGTTTTCTAGACTCTGGTATGAATATATTTGTGTGTGGGAAAGAAGTGAAACATTACCTATTTCCATTTTGCTTTTAGCAGTAAACAAGCACCCAGTATAACAAAGCTTCTAACCTTTAATTTGTTGTTTATGAACATAGTCCACGTAGGTTTGAAATTTGGTAAACCATTTAGTGAAGTGGAAAGAGCCTGGACTTTTGTGTCCGACACTCCTGGGTACCTATTCTTACAACCTGTGCAACCTTTTGAAAATTACTGAAACTCTTTAACACCCTGTTTTCTGCATTTATAGAATGTGAATAATTATGGTCATTTTATATGTTCTAAAAAGAATTTAATGAGTTAATAAGTGAAAGCATCTAGTATAGAGCTTAGCACAGAGAAGACAATAAATAGATGCTAATATTACTATTTTAATTTTGATAAAGAAAATCATCATTTCTTATAAAAGTCTGATAAAGGATAATTACTTCAATGAAGATTATATTAACGTTATAAGGTTTTATTATTACTAATTAACCATTTTAAGGTTACATTAAAAAAGAAACAGGATAAACCTTAAACACCATATTCCACACCATAATCGAATTCAACCTCTCAGAATTGTCCTGTAGTAGTATGAGTACAGAACATCTTTGAATCCATCAAAACAGTTAGGATTTTAATTGTAGCATACTTGGTCATGAAATAGGAAGAAAAGTTAACATTAGCAATTTTGGTTTTTACAAGTGTCCTTAATTTAGGGAGAAAGAGTCTCAGTTTAAGAGTTAAGGGCATTAGTTATTAAGCACAACCCCAAGTTGAATATACAGCCACTGTAATTATTTAAATACCAATTTTCATTTACTGGGTACAGATAATCCTTACATCATTCCACTTAATTCCTACCACACCATCTGAATATGATGGCTACTCACTTTTAACTTCTCAGAGAATTTCTCTCTCACAGAAAAGATTGACTTTTAGACCATCTGGATCTCATCAGAAATGAAGATCAGAAAGAATAATTTTCTGACTGAACAGACACTGAAACAGCCAGTGTGGTGGATGACAAGAAGCCCATGTTTTTGTTTCTTTAAAAAACATTTTTGTCATTTGGCTCACATGTATTTCACATTTCGAAATATTTTGGGACAAGCATTTAAACTGTGAGATTGAATTTCATCATTATGGAGAAAGAAGCCATCCTAACTTAAGTCATCGCAAAGTCACCCAGACAGCTGACCCTTCTTCTAACCTTGTCTTCCTCAGCGCAGAAGCCTAGGATGCAAGAAGAAGGAGAGCCCACAGAGCAAACTGGGAGGGAGTCTTACCTAATAGATTGGAAACGTTCAGAGTTGAATTCTGTATGACTCTGCCCACATCCCCAGGCTGATCTGGGCAGATTCTTGCACTTTCCAAATCTTTCCCAGTCTTTTCCTCCATCAAGTGTAGAGAAACTGTTTTAGCTCCCTGATTACTGGTGAGAAGTAGAACACACTTAATGAACACTTGTAAACTATACGTAACCTGGGGGCACAGATTATTCCCACCCATCCTGATGATGTTGGTGGAGAAGGATACTTCTTTGAGACCCAGAGCATCAGGGAAGAAAGATGTAAGAGCCAAAGTACCAGTCCCTTTCTTAACAGCTAGCAAAGTAGAATCAAAGAATTAAGTCCTAGGCTGTAAGAAAGGAAAAGCTTAAGTCTACCCATAACAGCACCAGTAGGGTCATATCACGTTACGCATACTCTCCGTTATGGAAGCCACTCCTTTTGGAGCGAGGTCAAAAGCAGATTGGGACATGTCTGGGAAATGTCAGGCCTTCAAGTTTTCCAAGATTTTCCCTCTCTTCCTCTCCATATTTATGCTGCTGTCTGTGGCTGCCTCAGAACCTCAACTTCCTTGAGGAGAAACCTCAAAGACGGAAACCTACACCCAATCATTAGAAAGTAAAATAAATATTCAAGTGCATCTGTACCTAATTAGGCTTCTTCATCAAAGTCTTTCAAATGGACCCCACTCCCTGAGGCAATTCAAAAGCCGTTTTCTGAGGTGTTTGATGAGTGAAAACAGGGCAACAATAATTGAGTATCACACGTGAATAGTAGGGCATTTTCTTTTTAATAGCAGACCACATACAAGGAGCAAAGAGAGGCAAGAAAACGTAGTTATGAGAGCTGTTCTCAGCCCTGTCTGCCTTTCACCTTTGTAGCCTAAAAAGTCTGGAATGGGGCCCCATCTGTGGATATGCATTTTAAAATTAATCTCCACAGTTGAGAGTTACAGAGTTGAGTAGTGCTTAGACTCCCCAATCAAACCCATTTCTGTTAAAATTCTATCACCAACTAGCTATTTGACAACTCCTAACACTCCATTGCATAACATATGTAAACTCTCTAAAATATGGATAATATTGTATCTTCATTAAAGAGTTTGATAAATATTAAATGAATAAGTTTAGGCTTGGTATATAATATGCATTAAATAAATCATTGTCATCACTATTTTTTTTCTCCTGACTAAGGTAGGTGCAGCTAAAATCTTCTAGAAGGTTGTCAGAGGACAGCACAAGCATCACTGCTCTAGGGTGTTTGGTTTTTTGAATCAAAATTTTAGTCTGGGTTCTTACCTGAGGAAATAAGCTCTGACCCACTGCATAATTAAAACCCTATAATAACGATCCACTTTACAGGAGGTTTCTACACATTGCATGTGGTACCTGATTTCACTAGAACCACTTGAACTGCCAAGTCCAAGAGTATGCATATCTTACATTTTGATATGGGTTGCCAAATTGCCTTCCAAAAAATTGTACCTATAACAAACACATGCATTTCTTAATTGGGCACCTACTATTTACCAGGAATTATGCTATTTCTCATTTAATTTTCAATATAAAGTAGATTTTATCTTCATATACCAGATGATGAAAATAAAGCTGAAATCAAATGGCTAGTAAGTAATGGAAAAAAATTTGAGCCAGACCTCGGTTTAGATAGACTAGATGCTTTCTCTCTGCACTATGAAAAAATAGAATCCAGGATAAAAATTAATTTGGGGTGATAAATCTGTTAGATTTAAAACTGAATGGTACCTGATCCCTGAGTTTATTTTTCTGTAAAGTGAGGAGTTTCAACCTAAGTAGTGCCTAAGGTTTCGTCTAGCTCAATGAGTCTGGGTTTTTATACTATTCAGCATTAGACCTGAGGGAAGATGGGTTACTAATTGTAAGTATTTAAGATGGTGACTATGTTAGTTGCTCTCCATGTTTACAAACTACCAAAAAAGAAAAAATGGACACTAGGTAAAGCCAAAAGTTTTTAGTTGAGTTGAAAGAAGATCATCTTAGATTATTTAACTACCTTAGTGATAAAACCCAGAAACATCAATGGCTTCTCTGTCCCCAAAATACTCCAGGAAGAAAATGGACCATAAACAGTCCTATGCGATTTGAGTATAAATACATCTGAAGCTACAAAGCTTAACCAAATTATCTTGTAAGGTCATTTGAAGGTCATTTAGATTTGTGTTTCTATGGCTTCTGCCATCAGCAGGCTTATTTCAAGGTTAGGGCTGACAGAGAGGCCACACTGATGAAGGCATACATAAATTGTAAAGTCTGTTTCCCACAAGTTAACATCATATATGCCTGTTGTCACTTCTGAAACCAGTAATGACTAGACACTAGGATGATGGTTTTCAGATGTCTTGTTAAGAAGGTAGGTCCCTAGGCCTCATCCTCCAGGTATTTTAATTCACTAGGTATTGGATGGGTGCAGGAATCTGCAGTTGTAGGGAAAAAAAAAAGGTGATTCTAAAAGAAATGGTTCCTGCGCTCCACTCTGAAGAAAAAATACAGCACTTCGCTGGTGGGACAGAAGCATTGTCTCTGAGCTTGCAGATAGCCTTGTTGCAGATGCTATGATTTAGGGAGAAGAAGGAAAGTAGCTAAAAAGGGTTAGAATAGGTAGGCTAGAAAAGGAGTTCTTTTGAGGTAAAATTTTCTGCTGAATGTTGTTACTGCACTATCAAATACCATGCATATTGTATTTTGTTTCTGTTATTTAAGTCATATTGTGAATTTTAACCCTATTTATTGATAAAATAAATCAAGAAAAATTGGCAAAAAGAAACCAGCATAAAACCTTTATTACCCCTTTCAGAAGGTTTTGCTATACTTAGTTTCACAAACAGAAATCAAAATTCCCTTCATGAATTTTACTGTTTTTAAATGTCATTTCAATATTTCTGAAGCAATAAGAAAATGTGCCCACTTTTTCTTTTGAAAATATTAGCACCCTAATCCTACCCAATAGAAATATATGTCTCAGTCAATAATGTTTACTGGCGCACTTAGCAATAGGGATAGAAACAAAGAAGAATCACTGCCTAGCTTAGTCTATATTAGTCTATAAGCCAATAGGGAAAGCAAACATTAATGCAAAATTCCAAGTATGATGAGTATTATAGATACAAACAGAATATGCTTTGAAAATATTCAGTGGAGGACCCAACCACAGAGTCATGGAAGGCTTCCCTGAAGAAATCATATTAAATCTGAGATATGCAGAATTAGCAGGATTTGCTAGGGAAAGCAAGGGTGCAAAGAAAAGCATAGACAGGAAAGGCAAAAAGCATGTAAGGACCAGAAAGAAGGCCTGTGAGACTGAAGCATGAAACCTCTAGGGCAGTGTGGCAAGAGAGAGAAGGACCACTTTCTTGGCTATAAGGATTGTAGAATTTCCTGCAAATTCAGTGTGCAACCACTGAAGGTTTTAAAGCAGAAGACAGAACTGACCATATTTCTTGTTTTAAAAGATCACTCTAGCTTTGACATAGAGATAGAATTGTAAGAGGGCAAAAAATGGTTGCTTGGCAATCAGGTAGAAGGCTCCTGAAGTGATCCAGGTGGAAGATATTGGAGGGCTGGACTACGGTGTTGACAGTGGGATAGACATAAGTGGATGAATTCACAAGACATTTAGGAGATAGAATTGACAGGAATTGGACTGGTTGGATGTCAGGAGGATAAAGCATCAAGAACACTCGTGACTTTGACATGAGCAACTGGGTTCCATTTATTGAGATGGGAAAAGGTAGAATAGGACCAGGTAGGGTAGTGACAAAGGGACAGTCAATTCAGACAAATGATTCTTCAGGGGCAATTCAGGAATATGTGAAATGTATTTAATTAGCAAGTATTCACATCAGAATCAGGAAAAAAAAATCCACCCCTCCCTTTGAGTTCACTCTAGCCATTATTATTTCTAAAATGTCATTTAACACAAATCTCCTTTATCTAGGGCCCAACAAATGCAAAGTACCATAGTAATTTTCTGCCCAAGTTTCCACTTCCACAATTTTCCAACCTAAACCATACATTAAATCAAGCTATTTACAGAGGATGTTAGCAACGATATTTGATCTTTTGGGTTATATCTGTGATTAACTCTTTCAGGAAAACCAGTATTGAATCAATTGAACATTGTAAGTTTACCATTAACATATCTCAAAATGAAATGTAGAAATCATTAGTGTTGGAGATCTCTTTAGGGCTAGAGGATTCTTTGAAAATAGTATTTCTACATTTACTGTACAGTCATTTATGGAAATGTTCAAATAAATATTGTTTTTTTCTTTATTAAAGAATTTGTCAGTTTATAGAACAATCATGCATAAAATACAGGATTCCCATATACCACCACACCACCAACACCTTGCATTGGATGTGGAACATTTGATACAATTGATGATAATAGTACAATTATTAAAACTGTGCTATTATACTTTAACTTAGGGTTCACTATGTGTATAGTGCAGTTTCATGGATTTTTTTTTTAAAGCATTTATTTTTATTTTTTTATTTTTTTACCAGGAGTTCCCAGGGATCCAACCCAGGTCCCTCCATATGGGAGACAGACACCCAACCATTTGAGCCACCTCCGTCCCCCTCGTGGATTTTTTAAATATTTATTTTCTTTATGCAATCTAACATTTCCCCTTTTAATCATATTCAGATATATATATATTTCAGTTCTGTTAACTGCAGTCACAATATTTTGCTACCATCACCACTATCTATCACCAAAACATAAGAACTCTGTAAATATACATATATATATATTTAGGAGGTACCGGGGAATGAACTCGGGACCTTGTACATGGGAAGCAGGCACTCAATCACTGAGCTATATCTGCTCCCAACCCTGTACATTTTAAGTCTTAACTTTCCATTCCCTTTCCCCACCATGTCCCCTGCTTACCAACATTCTAGATTCTGACTCTATGAGCTTGCTTATTCTAATTGTTTTATTTATCTGAGGATGTCTTAACCTCTCCCTCATTTTTGAAAGACAGTCTCACTGGATATTAAATTCTTGTCTGGCAGTCATTTTCTTTCATCACTTTAAGTATTTTAACCCCCTGCCTTCTTGCCTCCATGGTTTCTTTCTAGAAATCGTCACTCAATCTAATTGGGATTCCCTTACATAACACATTGCTTTTCTCTTGCACCTTTCAGAACTCTCTCCTTGTCCTTTGTATTTGATAACACAATCAATATATGATGGGATGTATTTTTCTTCATGTTTATCTTGTTTGGTTTTCTCTGAGCTTCTTGAATGTGCATATGCATGTCTTTTGCTAAGTTCAAGAAGTTCTCTGTCATTATTCTTTGACTATTCCTTCTGCCTCTTACTCTCTTTCTTCTCCTTCTGGAACTCCCATAACACATATATTGTAGCTCTTGATGGTTTCCCATAGCTGTCTTAGGCTATTTTTGCTTTTAATATTTCTTTCCTCTTTCTGCTCCTTAGCTGGGCTCATTTCAAATGTCTTGTCTTCATGGTCTCTGATTCTTTCTTCTGCCAGCTCCAATCTGCTCTTGAAATCCTCCTTGGCATTTTTCATTTCAGTTACTGTGGTCTTCAACCCCAGGAGTTCTGCTTGGTTCCTTTGTAAAATTTCTATCTCTTTACTTAGACTCTCACATTGTTCATTCATTGTTTTCCTGATACCCTTTAGTTCATTCTCCCTATTTTCCCTCATCTCCTCGAGTATTTAAGATCCTTTCTTTAAACACTTTGTCTGGTATGTCCACATTCTTATCACCTTCATGGGTGTTTTTTATATTTTTATCCTCCTCCTTTAGATGGGCCATCATTTCCTGTTTCTTTGTTTATATTGTACTCTTTTGTTGCACACTGTACACTTTAATATTTTAAAATGGTAACTCTGGGGTTTACTCCTTGGGAGGTCTGTTTCTTGGTTTTGTAACCAGCTGGTGATAAGACAGAGATTTTCTTAAAAGCTTCAGCCCTTTGTTCAGGAAGTTCTGCCCAAGGCAAATTCAGTGTGCAGTGTTTTCCCTATATTTTTTGGTTTCTGTCTTGTCCTGGGCTTTTGCTTGTTACTTGTTTTGGAGTTCCGCTGTTTGCAGGAGTTTGGTTGTCCCCTCTGTTTCCTAGAAAACAGACCTCCCTCTCCCAGGTATTTGAAGCAGTCAGGTCTTTATCCCAGACTGTCTGCCTCTATAATTTTTTACATTCCTTTCATTGCTGCTTTTGCCTAGAGAGCAAATTCTGGAATGAGGGCCACTCCAGAGAGGACTTTCCCATGTCCATCTTTCACAGCCAAGCAGGTCCAGGGACCCATGAATGGAGCACAGACCAGCTCCAAATTGTCCTGGGGAGGGGTTCAGAAAGTGTGCCAAAACCTTTTCCAATAGCTCCCCAAAGCTGAGCTTTCTTGGCTTACGCAGCAACTGCAGCGCTTCAGTTCGCTGTCCCCCTCGGCCCCGAGGAAGCACTGCATTTTTAAATCTCTACTGCCTCTCTCTCTAAGGACAGGTGAAACAAAACAAGGCTGCCATCACCTGTGTCCATCACACACTGAAACAATAACTGAACTTAGACTGGGACCCAGCAATCCAAATTTGTTAATCAAAACCCATGATCAGTGATCAACCACGTCTACCCCTGCTCTTGGGGAACAGGATTTTTATGTCTCTTCCTATAACTAGCAGCAAGCAGGGACTGGATCCATGGCAGTCAGAAGCAAGAGTAGGGAATGAGTGCCAGTAATCACTGGGTGGAGAAACAATTTATTTTCTTTACTGTAGTTTATCAGTGCCTTCCTCCCGCTCTTCTCTGGATTCTGTACAGTGTTCTTCTGGCCTCTGGAGTTTCAAAATTGTTGTTTCAGACAGTCTCTGCCTGCTTAATAGTTGTTTTGGTGGAAGGACCAAGTCTTGGAGTTCCCTACTCTGCCACCTTCCCTAGAAGTTCCTCCTCAAATAAGTATTCTTAATAATCTCTAACTACAATCCAGGTCAGTTAGAACACTATTTGGTAGGACTTAGAATCTTATTGATTCAGAAAATATATAGTAATATATGCCATTCACTGAATTCCCACTTAGAGCCAAGCATTTAACTTCCATTGTTTCAACAATCCTAGATACCATTTTTAAAAAGTGGAGTGGTTTTAAGCTGAGTTGGCCAAGATAAAATTGTTACTAGGTGGAGGAGCTGGAATTCAGACCTCCCTGGTACCAGGGCTCTTTCCACTCTCTAAGTTGCCTCTTGTAAACAGAACCAACCAATAAGACACATTTTCAGGTTTAGGGAAAAAGTTGTTGGTTATCCCCACCCTCACAATTGGGAAACAGGTTCTCACAACTCTCAATCCTCTTTATAAGAAGCACAAATAACATCTAGCAACTCCTTGGAACATAGAATTCAAAAGTCTCAATGCCTGTATGGTAATATGTGTGAAAAGGACAGCTTTGACTTATTTTAACCTAATAGCAAAAAAGTGTATGCACCAATGTGCCTTTAAATAATACTTAAATAGCCCCAGTTGTGGTATATATAAGCAAATGAACACTACACAGCAATGAGAATGAACTCAACTACAACTGCAGGCAAGAGTATGGATGAATCTCACAAACACACTGCTCAACAAAAGACAGACACAAAGGAGTTCCTCCAGTATGATCCCAGTAATCTACAGCACAAAATCTGGCAAAACTAATCTATGCTGTTAGAAGGCTTACCCGCCTTGGTTACCTTTCGGGGCAGGGATGGAGGTGGCACAAGCCAGGGGTGGGGTGGGGTGGGAATCTAGGGTGCTGGTGCTGTTCTGGGCTGGCACACGGATGTGCTCCCTTTGTGAAAAGTCATCAAGCTTTACATTTATGTTTTGTGCACCTCCCTGTATGTATGTGTTACTTCAAAATAGTTCAATTAAACATTTGCTAAAAGATAACAATACTTAAAATGACTTGCTGGTTCTGGTGCAAATTTAGGCATTTAGAGTACTCTAACCAATAAAAATACCAGAAAGTTTCCCTTAATTTAAGCTCTCCCTTAAAATTCAAAACTGATATATGATGAAAAGGATTCACAAAAGCACAGATAAGAATAAATAATAACATAAAAAGCTAATAACAGTGGCTGAAAATACTTTCCCAAAAGGTTATTAATGCATTTCAAATCCCTCCATAAGAAGGAAAAGACCACAAAGACATTTCAACTGTGTAATATTGTAAACAAATCCCATTGTGATCATGGATAAATTGCTAAATTCTTCTATTTTCCTGTCACCAAATCTAAGAGCAGAATAATTCCTACCTCCCTCACAGGGATATTTTGCTGCTTAATTAATGTTTGTAAAACACGTTCTGTTCCCTGGGTGGAAGGCCAAAATATAATTATGTTTTAATTGCAGGGCTGATTTTGAAGACACCAAAAAAATGGTACCTATGAATTGTGATTTAATCAGATCACTCCATTAGAATCACAGTCATGACTTCTGCCTTCTGGCTGCTGCTGTACTTGAGAAATGGCCTCTTTTTTTTTTGAAGTCTTTCTGTTTCAACTTTCCTATCTGTAAAGTGGGGTAACATCCTTTCCATGATCTACAAGTATTCCTTTATTCTTTGCCAAGCCCTTCAGTGATCCTTATATGAAAGGAAGGCACATATTGCTATGAAATGGAGAAATGCAATCTTCTGCTGCCTGGAGTGAATGGGGTTGCTTTTCTCCAGGAGAAAGCTTGAGTGCCAGCTTTCCTACGTAAAGACCACTGTGGGGCTGGCCCTGCAAAAGGAGAGACTTAGGAACACAGGAAGCCAGAATGCTAGACATGGACTTTTGGAAGTTTGTTGGCATTCTGGGTGGTTGTATTTCATTCTCTGAAATGGACAACTGATTCTTCTGTCTCTTTTGTTGAAGCTGTCTCCGTTCCTGCTTTTAATCCAAAGGGTTTATATTTATACAAAAGCAGTCATTCAAAACCCATTGATGCATACAAATCGAAATACGACATTTCATATTTTATGAGATGACCAACCAAATTGGGCTGTGTGATCTTGCTTTCTGAGTCCCTAGGCTGGGTCTATCATGGCTGAGGAGATCAAATAATCTTGACATTGTAGATTGCATGCTTTAGAAGTGAGGCTACTTGTAAGAAGAAATTCTTACAATATTTTCCATTCCTCCTTTTAACAGGCTGAATAAAAGTATGAGACCCACAAAAAGATTTTTGGTTCCTTGATAAAAAAGGAACTTCAAATCAGACATTATCAATATAGAGCTTTTCCATTATTTATTTCCCCTGACAGGTGAAATGTCAGTTGTCTGAATCATATAGGTCTTCTATTTATTAAAACATAGAAACATTCCCCATTACCCCACCTTGATTAAGGAAAATAAATATCCAATCAGACCAGACTACTGCCAGCTTCAAGTGATATTTTGGGGCATTATATTTCTTCTTCAGTGTGTAAAGTTTCAATAATTAACCCTTCTTCTATCTACAAAGACAAATCATATGGAGGTATTTTAAAAATAAAAAGCAATATAAATCTTGATGACAGTTGAGGTGACTTTTCTGTAGCTAAAATTCCCCCTGGAACACTTAAATGTCTTTCTGAATACCTCTGAACACCCACCAAAATCTTTCAGGGAAACAATACTGATACATTCCCTTAGGAAAACATAAACCAGTCAAGTGCACTAAGTTAGTGATTAGAAGTCCTGAGAGTCTTCTGAATTCATACATGGTTATTAAGTGATGTGGTAGATTGAATTATATACCCCAGCAAATACATGTTCTTAATCTGCACTCCAGTAGGTTTGAACTTATTGTAATAAGACCTCTTGAAGATGCTACTTTTAGTTAAGGCATGGCCCAACTAAATGAGAGTGGGTCTTAAGCCATATTACCGGAGACCTTATAAAAAGAAGAAACTAGAAGCCAGAAGTCAGAGAAGGCCACAGGGAGAAGCTGGAAGTCATCAGAAACCAGAAGGGCAGACACATGGAAAGAGAGACCATCATGTGACGAGAGGCAAAGATACAAGCCAAGGAACCCAAGGATTGCCTACAGCCAGTACCAGAACACAACAGATTCTGGGAGAGTGCAAGCTGTGCCCAGTTACCTTGATTTGCATCTTCTTCTAGCCTCAAAACTGTGATCCAACAATTTCCTGTTGTTAAACCAAAACCCATTGTGTGGCATTTGTCATAGCAGCCTGGCAAATTAAGGCAGATGCTCAGCATCTCACTGCCACTCACTCACTCACTCACTGCCACTATACAAACGTACCTGGGGAATGTCTGGGTATAGTTGTTGAATTTCAAGAGAGTGCACTAAATTAAATGTCAATGCATTCACATTATGCCTTGTCCAAAAATCATAAATGCTTAAAGTTGTTTTGAGTCATTTTGAGGGTGGGATGAGAAAGAGAACAAAGAAGGGCCAAAGTAATGGTTTTATTTATTTATTTTTCTAGACAAAAACAAAAGCTTCCATTCTTCTGCTGGGCTGTCATAGTGGGAATATTTTTTAATACTTTGGGTCAGATATCCTTACAAAGCTCAGTAGGCCCAGTCTGCCAAAGGGCAACTCCTACTGGCCAAACAGGGCCCATCTGCTCAAAGCTGATGCCAGAGCACACACTCCCAATTCCTTGGGGGTCAGCATGACCAATCAGGTGAGTTTTCATCAGGCATTTCTTTCTAAAGTTAATTCAGGGTAGACTGATTCAAACGCCTTCTGAAGTACCCAAAAAAATTAACACAGACTCTAGAGGTTTATGTGGTAGTCTCTGATGTCCACCAAATATTTCCAGCTCCCTGAATTCTAGGAACAGTAGGACTGTAACGAAAATCCAACCTTTGTAGTTAGGCATGGCCTTGTGATTCACTTTGGCCAATGAAATGTGAGCAGAGATAACATGTGTTATTTCCAGGTGGAAGTTTTAAGAGCCTGTGAGCAATCTGCTATAGCTTTCTTTTCCTCTACCATAACTATCGGCAGTGTTCCAGGTAGTGTCTGCTTTGTCAGCTAAACTGCGAGAAAATAAGGACACAAAGCAGAGCCCCTAGCTTCTAGTTCCACAGACATGGGTAGTCGACGAAGAAATAAAATTGGATCCCTGGAACCACAGAGATTTGATTCCACAGCACAATCAAATCTCTCTGACCAACTCTACTTTCCCCATGGTGAAGATCTCCTCAGAACTTCTGGGAGGATGACAGAGTGATGCATAGTATTTCACCCTCCCTTCAGTTTCACCCAGTCTGGTCCTGGGCTGTGAGACCTTTTCCCTCTTATTTCTGTTATCTCTGGAGAGACTCTCAGAACTATTTTCCCAATGTCTTCAGGAGGATCACCACTTCAGATGACCACAAGGGCAGGCAAGGGACTTAAATGAGTAAACAGGCCAATGCTTTCACCTCAAACATTTATTAACTCTCCACATTTCCGTCAGGAAAATTCCCTGTCATTTTCTTGAAACAAGAGACACTTGTAGTCTAACATTCTGTTCTAAAGAAGTATAGGTGTGATGATGAAATGAGATCAACAGTCTACCCAAGTGTTGGTAGCTTGTGCCCATACTGGAATGCAAAACCAAATATTTTCAGATTTTCTAATTTTGCAGAAGCCAAAATCTAGATTTCTATGTGAACTCTCAATTTTCTTAAAACACTGCTGGTGCCAAAGAAACCATAAGCTGTCTGAATTCAGCCCTCAGGCCCTGTGTGCATTTCAAAACAGCATCTGCCTGTGAGCTTTGTTTTATACCTTGTGACACACAATGATTTTAGGGGGGTTGGGGGTGATGGGACAATGGTTGTTATCAACTTTCAAGAAGCCCCAGATGGTTGAATCCAAACTCAGGTCAGTGACCATCCTCTAGGCAAACTAATACTCAAATTTGGGGGAAAAAATGCTCAAGACTTCTCTAATTGGAAGAAATTTCTTTATTTTCCCAGAAAAAATTAAGCTAACCAAACCCGAGTCCAAGTCAGTTCACTGATTTGACCTCTCTCTTGGTCTCATTCACTGGCTTGCTGGTTCTTGAACTCCCCCTGTCTCTTTTTAATAATTTTTTTTTCTTTCTGATTTTTAAAGGAATGCATACCCATGGCTGAAAACAGGAAAGTACTAATAAGAAGACAAGATGTACTCATAAGACCATGACCCAAAGATAATCAGTGTTGCCATACTGGAATAACCTTTTTGGTAATAAATAAAGTTTAAAATATATTTCTGTTTAGAATTTATTTTTAGCAGTTCTTTATCCTGTTTTTTTTTCTTTTCTTATTAGATAGCTTTTTCACTTCTCATAGGATAGTCAAGTTTTAAATTTTGACAGATTTTTCCAGTTTTCAGAAAATTATGAAAGTAAAGTTTGTTCTTAGAATATTCTTTCTCAAAATGCATCACTAATTCTTGCAGTAATTCTATGAGAGGGCTTATTCCAAAAGACATAGCAGGAAGTGTCATCTGTTTTGTTATGAATAACTTGTATAGTGATGAATAATTTAATAACTTACTTTAAGCATCCATAGACCCTCAACCAAAAGATAACTAGAATTATTATTTTGATGTACTTTCTTCCAGTGTCATTTTCCTATATGTGGGTTTAGATCCGTATGTATACAATATGTGTGTTGTACGTGTGTATGTTTATAATCACATACTTTTGTAATGTGCTTTTTCACTTATTAGGTAAATGTTAGCTGAGTAACATACCTCCTGCTACTCATACTTAAATTGAGGGGGAAATTTTTCCCTGGCAGGAAAGATATCGGAAAATGATTACAGAAAATCAGAAACAATTCCCATCTCATTTTCTACCTCCACGGCAGGAGAGAAGTTGATGCATCTGACCAGTGAGCTGGTGAATCTGATGTCTATTGTTCCATTGGCCCACATTTCCCATTAGGATAGAGTAAATGGGTTTAAAAAAAATTATTCAACTCACAAGTGAACTTTTTCTAGGACCTAGTTTGCCTGCATAATCAAACATGCTGGGTCCTCCAAGAAGAAAGCTGCTAGAGTAAGATGGCTATAACACTGGGTGGATGAGTTTAAATCAGGAAAAGAATTAATCGGAAGCCTGATTGTGGCTATAAGTCAAGCTATTTTCTCCAATCAACCTTAACTGGTAATGTAAATGCCATTCCCGTGTTATTGCATATCTTTGTAAATAGCTTTTTCAATGGCTGAATAAAACCAATGAGAGGATTTATTTAACCATTTTCTATTTTTGACACTTAGATGAATAATTTAATAGTCATCCCCAAGCCTCTTTGACACATGGTGACTGAAAAGAATTTTGCAGAGTATTTGTTGATAGGTTGGTGCCATTAAAAAATTGTTTTCCAGATATGGCCACATCAATAACTCATATCCTACATTTTCATGTTCACTCCACCATCAGGTATGTCCCTCCACCATCAGGAAGCAGATTCTAATTTCTTTCCTCTTGAATCCTGGCAGACTTGTGACTACCTTAACTAATAATGTCTAGTGGATATGATGCAGTGTGACTTCCGAGGCTGGGACAAAAAAGGTAATGAAATTTTTGCCCTGGCCATTGGAACACTCTTGCTTGGAGACCTAAGCTACAAGTAGGAAGCTCAATTATGTTGAGCCTATGAGGACTAGCCACATGGAGAGTCCAAAACAGGTGTTTCATTGGCATTCTTAGTCATCAAATTAGATCAACTGAGGGGCAAGATATCTGATGAAGAAGTCCCAGTCATCAAAACACCCCAAGCCTTCAAATCTTTTCAGCTGAGGTCCATGACACCATGGAGCCATCCATGCTGTACCCTGTCAAATTTCTGACACACAGAATTATTGAATAATATAATGGTTGTTATTTTTCTAATATTTAAAAAAATTTTTAAAGATACTTAGATTGCACAAACGTTACACAAAAAATATAGGGATTCCCATATGTCCCACTCCCCACACTTCCCACACCCTCCCACATAAGCAACATCCCCCATTAACGCATCCCGGGGCATTGCCATTGAGCATGGACCACAGTTCACAATGTAGATTATACTCTCTCCCACACAATTCTGCAGGCTATGGGAGGATATATAATGGCCTATATCATTGCAATGTCATTCAGGACGATTCCCAAGTCCCGAAAAAGCCCCTGTATTACATCTGTCTTTTATGGTTGTTATTTTGAGTGACTGCATTTTGGAATCATTTATTACGTAGCATTAGTAACTGCTACACACCTATTTTATGCATGCAACATCTCATTTTAATTTCAATAGACATTCATTGTGGTTCTACTACCAGGCAATGTGCTAGGCTCGTAAGGTTCATAGGTAAATCAAACATAATCCCATCCCTACAAATGTCTATAGTAGTGGGAGAGACATGATCAAAATTGCCATTAAGAAAGATGAATCTGACAGCGCTTTAGACTGGAGGGTCTCTCTCTGCTAGAGCAGGGATGGGTAAAGGACTGTGGTAAGAAGATGAAAACATTGGCTTGATATACAAGCAGACCAATTTCTCTCCGCCACAGCCAAAAATTCACAAATTTTTGCCATTAGTCATAAATTGAAATGAGATCAATTAATGTAGTTCTTAAAATGTAATAGGGGGGGAAGCGGGTGTGGCTCAATCGATAGAGCTCCCGTTTACCATATGGGAGGCCCCGGGTTCACTTCCCGGGCCCTCCTTGTGAGGGCAGGC
>JAQZBX010041495.1:0-22332 GCA_029593785.1 Cabassous unicinctus | reverse complement strand
TTTTTTTTTTTTTTTGCTTGTCTTGTACTCTTTTGTTGTGCATTGTCATTTTAATATTTTAAAATATTAACTCTGTAATTTATTCCCTGAGATGTCTGTTTCTTGATTTTGTAACCAGCTAGTGAGATGACAAAGATTATATTGAATGTCAGCTGTTGAATCAGGGAAGTAGGCTCAAGATGAATACAAAGTACAGGGTTCTCCCTGTCTTTTCCAGGCCTTTGTTTTGTCTTGGTCTTGTGCTTGTTAGTTGTTCTGAACATCCCCTGTTTACAGGAGTTTGAATTCCCCCTCTAGTTCTCAGGAGATAGACCATTTCCCACTTCTTTCTGCTTAAAGCCTCAGGCCACCCTTCTCAATGGTTTCTTACACTGCTTATTGTCATCTCAAGCTGCATTTGACTGGAGAGTAAATTCTGGGAGGGGGAGTGCACACCAGAGAGGAGTTTCCCAAGTCAGTCTTTCCCACCTGCAACAAAGCCAGGGACCCATGAAAGGGGCATGGACCAACCCTAAACTGCTCCAGGGAAGGGATCAGGAAGAATGTCAAGAGCTTCTTCCACAGCTCTCTAAAGCTGCTCTTTCTTGACTTGCCCAACAAATGTAGCTCTTGAGCTGCCCCCCACACAGCCCTGAGGAAGCATATCATCTTTAAATCTCTCGGCTGTCCAGGGTGGACAATAGCTGCCCTCAGAGCTGGGCCCCCAGTGATCAGAAGTAGCTAATCAAAACCCCTGATCAGAGACTGGCCCTGTCCAACCCTGACCTTGGGGAAGAGGATATTTATGTTCCTTTCTGCCACAAATGAGCTAGCCAAAAGCTGGACCCCACAACATCCTGCTATGAGTGTAGAGGATGAGCACCAGTAACTGCCATGCAGAGAAAGCAATTTATGGTTTTTACCACAATTTACCAGACTTTTTATCCTGCCCTTCCCTGGATGCCAGACAGTGTTCTACTGGACTCTGGAGTTTCAGACAGTTCTTGCTTATAAGTCTGGTGGAGAGCCTTAATCCTCCTCTGCCATCTTCCCACAATCTAAGACTGTTGACTTTTCAACAACCACAATAAAAGCCAGGAGTTTCAATATCCTGAGAGAAAATACCTGTTAATTTAGAATTATATACTGTGTGAAACTAACTTTCAAGAATAAGGGAGAAGCCCTTACCACATATTGTACGATTCCATTTATATGAAATGTCCAGAATGAGGAAATCTTTAGAAACGAAAAGTAGATTAGTGATCGCATGAGGTTTTGACTAGAAGCTGTAAGGCTAATAATAAAAGGAACTGTACATAAATACTGTGCTCTAGTTGGTAAAATTGTTTCTAAAGGGGACATGGGTTAAAATTCTAAAACTGCTCTGCATATACACTTGGGTTGAATGAATTCATGGTAAATGGACAGTAAACAGGTTTTTCACTATTGAAGAGGGAAATTACACATAAACAAGGGAACAAGGCTAGAATGAACCATGTGGTACTGTTTTAGAGTTGGTGAAAGCAATATGAACTCATGTTTAGCTTAATATTGATATATATGGATAAAGAAATAATTATAGAAACACATATATACATGGGTTAGTATAAATGCATATATTTCATAGCTCTGTCTGCTGAGGCCTAGAAGTGGCTGCAGCTCAGAAGCAGCAAGCCCACCCAATGCCCAGATCTTAGTTTCTAATACCATTCTCTTGTGAAAGGAACCACATGTCTGATTGGAAAAACATCTGATTCTATGGCTGGGGCAAGGATTCAAGGTAAGCCTGAAGCATCTTGTAGTACCAGGAAGTAAATAAGGAAGTGCTCAAAAAATGAAAGATTGGGATGTTAAAGGGACAAAGAAATGAACCTGAATGAAAATGGAGATATAACTATACAATTAGCAAAGATCATAATGATTATAGGAGAATATTGCTTATAATTTATTCCAATAAATATGAATACTTAGATGAAATGGACAAATTCCTTTAAAAAGATATACATAACTTAATAAAATTGACTCAACAGAGAGGGAACATGAATAGACTTATGTTTTAGTTTCCCAGGCTGTTCAAGCAAATACCCTGAAATGGTTTGGGTTAAACAATGTGAATTTATTTGCTCTCATTTTTGAGGCTTAAAAAGTCCAAATCAAGCTGTCATCAAGGCAATAATTTCTTTCTGAAAACTGGCATTCTGGGTCTGGCTGCCAGTGATCCTTGGATCCTCTGTCACATGGCAAGGCACATGGTGGCATCTCATATCTCTCCCTTCTTTTCTGGGTGGTGTCAATATCTGGTCTCTTGCTTCTGTGACTTTCTCTCTATCTGTCTGAATTTCACTCCACTTATAAAAGACACCAGTAATAGGATTAAGACCCATCCTGCTTGAGGTGGACCATACCTTCTTAACTGAAGAAACCTCATCAAAATTTCTACTTACAAATAGGTTCACATCCACAGGAATGGGTTAAACTTAAGAACATGTTTTTCTGGGGTACATACAGCTTCAAACCTCCACAACATATAACTATATTAAAGAATTGATGCATATACTCCCCCATATACACAAACACATACAAACCCCACCGCATCTAGATGGTTTAAAGGTGAATTCTACCATACTTTCAAGGAACATATTATTCTAGTTTTCTATAAACTCTTTAAGAGTACTGAAAGACAAAATTTTCTCCTGTTTATTCTGTGAGGCTGTTATAATTTAGATACCGAAACTAGACAAGGACACTATAAGAAAAGTATAGTATTAGCTAATTTTACTCATACATACAAAGGAAAAATTCTAAACAAACTATTAACAAATCAGATCCAACAAAGTAAAAAATAGATAATATACCTTGATCAAGAGAGGTTTATCCCAAGAATGCAAAGTTGTTTTAAAATTAGGGAAAAAAGGGGACAACCAGCAAGATGTTAGCAAATATGGAGCTCCTAGAGTCAGCTCATGCTACAGGGCAGTTATCAATCACCCAGAGCTATCTAAAGAACCTGTTTGGGGGCTCCAGGAGACCAGAAGAAGATCCTGCAACATCCTTGAAAGAATGAAAGGAGGAGACTGCCCATCTGCAAAGAACATTTGTAAGTAGAGCACTCCATGCCATGGAAGCCAGTGCCCATCCTCCACTGGTGGCACAGGCCGCCTCAGGAGCTATTCCGTGGCTGGAATTGGAAATTTCACTTCCCAAAAACAGGAGAAAAAGAGACAATTGGGCACCAACTTCAGCTACTGAGTAGTAAATTCAGCTGGCTAAAGTATAATCCTAAGAACAGCTTGGGTTTGAACCTGTCCAAGTCAGAAAGAGGCCAGTAGCCACCATTTTAACTCCACACCTGGCATAAGGGGAAGCGGGGCAGACTGAAAATCACAGTGCTGGTAGGGACTGGCTTCTTTCCATCCAGATCAGATTGCAGCTCTAGCCTAAGCCCCAGCCCCATGTCTGGCAGGGAGGAAGTTGGGGGGAACTGCGCCAGCATCTCTGGGAAAATACAGGCTATGCCATGAAGGCCAATGATCATTCTACTCTGGCTGCCTCAGGAGCTATTCTGTGGCTGGAGTTGAAAGCTCCATTTCCCAAAAAGGGGAGCGAGAGACAGTTAGCCACTGACATCAGCTACTGATTAGTAAATTCAGCTGGCTAAAGTATAACCCTAAGAATAGCTAAAGTTTAAACCTGTCCAAGTCGGAAAGCAGCTGGTAGCCGCCAATTTTACTCCCACCCCCTGGCATGAGGGGAAGCCTGGCTGACTGAAAATCACAGTGATGGTAGGAACCAGCTTCTTTCACCCAGATGAGACTGCAACCCTAGCCTAGGCTTCAACCCCACCTCTGGCAGGGAGGAAGCTGGCAGGTCTTGCACCACCTTCTCCAGGTAACTGCAGGTAGATTCGTCTAGCGCAGTCTGAACAGTCGGAAGTCTACCGAGACAACTATGGTCATTTTGGACCCCAGTGGCATAGATTGCTGCCCACACCTGCAGCTCCATGCCCGCCCGAGGCCGGGGAGGAAGGGGGTTGAAGCTTCATCAGTATTTCTGGGCAACTACAGTCTAGGCCTGCACAGCTTGGATTATGACACACGGCTGTGGTTCTGTCCCTACCTGTGGCAAAGGAGAAAGGTGGGAGAAGCTTCATCGGTCCCTGGGGCAATGCAAGCAGCTTGAGCCTCCATAGCTTACAGCACTAACTACATCCTCGGCTCCTACTACACAACCAGCAAGGGAGAAAGGGCAAGAAAGCCCTAAACTAAAGAGAGAAACTGTACCCATAATAATACATCTAGTAAGCTAGATGCCAAGACACCAACCAAAAATTACAATCCATACCAAGAATCAAGAAGATATGGCCCATTTAAAGGAACAAGATAAGCCTCCAGATGACATAAAGGAGTTGAGACAACTAACCAAAGGTGTTCAAACAAATCTCCTTTATAAATTCAATGAAATGGCTAAAAAGATTAAAGATATTAAGAACACATTGGATGAGCACAAAGAAGAATTTGAAAGCATACATAGAAAAAAGCACATCTTATGGGAATGAAAGGTGCAATAAATGAAATAAAAAAACAACAACACTGGAATCATATAACAGCAGATTTGAGGAGGCAGAAGAAAGTATTGGTGAGCTTGAACCCATGGCCTCCGAAAGTGAACATACAAAAGAACAGATGAAGAAAAGAATGGAAAAAATTCAACAAGGTCTCAGGGAACTAAACGACAACAAAATATGTGCAAACATACATGTCATGGGTGTCCCAGAAGAAGAAGAGAAGGGAAAAGGGCAGAAGGAATATTTGAAGAAATAATGGTAGAAAATTTCCTAACCCTATTGAAGGACATAGATATCCATGTCCAAAAAGCACAACATAATCCCCAGAGCACCTTGTGCCACCATCTTGGCCAACTGGAAGTGAAATCAATTATAATTTAATTAGAGTAATGAACAGATCATTTCTCTAATTGAAATTAGTGTATCAGTCAGGGTTCATTTAGGAGTCAGAAATCACACAGTAATTTGAACAGAGAAGGTTTAATATGAGGAATTAGTAACCCCTAGAAGGGTAACTACTAAGGGATTAAGAAAGCTTTCAAGGCTGCCCCCATATTCCAGTAATGGGGACGTGGAGCCAGGGGCTGGCAGGGCTGGAAGAAGGGTTGGGGCTGGCACTGAGGTGGGGAGGGGTGTCATCTTTTTTACTTCGTCCATTCTCTGGACTCGTGATCTTCCTAGTGGAAACATGTTGGAAGGGGTGGACTTGATCGATGTATATGCTGATGATGAGTTCAACCAGGACCCAGAGTTCAACAATACAGATCAGAGTGACCTGTATAATGATGTGCTGACAGTCACCTCACAGCCCTCAGATGACAGAAGCAGCAGCACAGAACCACCGCCTACTGTTCGCCAGGAGCCATCACCCAAGCCCAACAACAAGACCCCTGCAATTCTGTATACCTACAGTGGCCTGCATAATAGACAAGCTGCGTCTATGTGGGCAGTTTTTCCTGGTGGACCACAGACCAGCAGCTGATCCAGGTTATTTGCTCTATAGGAGTCTTGATATTGTGGAGTTGAAATTTGCAGAGAATCGAGAAAAGAGCCAGTCCAAAGGGCGTGCTGAGGTGGTGGTAGCCTCTGAAAACTCTGTCCACAAATTGTTGGAACTCCTACCAGGAAAAGTTCTTAATGGTGAAAAAGTGGACGTGAGGCCGGCCGCCCGGCAGAACCTGTCACAGTTTGAGGCACAGCCTTGGAAACGTGAGTGCATCTGAGTCCCAAGAGGGGGAGTACCTCCATGGGCCCATTTCCAAGATTCTAGTGATTCTGCTGATGGACAGGCCACACCCTCTGAGAACCTTGTACCCTCATCTGCCCGTGTGGATAAGCCTTCCAGTGTGCTGCCCTACTTCAGTTGCCCTCCTTCAGCCCTCCCCCTGATGGTGGGACCTCCACCAGATACTTACGTGAAGGCCTCTGCACCCTATAACCACTATGGCAGTCGAGATTCAGGCCCTCCATCCTCCACGGTGAGTGAAGCTGAATTTGAGGAGATCGTGAAGTGAAACAGAGCAATTTCCAGCAGTGCCATTTCCAAAGCGGTATCTGGAGGCAGTGCAGGGGATTACAGTGACGCGGTTGACGCTGCTCACAGCCATTGCTGTTACAAACAGTCCTGGGTCGCCAATGATGAGCATTGCTGTGTCCTCATCTCTTCTCAAGGACTGTCTTCATGGCATTGAACCCAAGTCCTACAGTGTGGGTGCCAGCGGGGGGTCTTCCAGGAAAAGACATCGGGAGAGGTCACCTAGCCGGTCCCGGGAGAGCAGCAGGAGGCACCGGGATCTGCTTCACAATGAAGATCAGCATGATGATTATTTCCAAGAGAGGAACCGGAAGTACGAGAGACGCCGGGATAGAGAACGGGAAGGCACCACCACTGAGGAAGGAGTCTGGTTAGAAGCAGATGTTTTTTTTAATGGACCTGCATCTCCTCACCTTGATCAGGATTAAAGGATGGAGGCCGCTCTACCACTTCCCCTTCCTAGAAACCCCTAACCCCCTCCAGGCACCTAGGGAATACCCTCTGCCCCACAGGACTGAAGATTGCTTGGCAACCTTCCGAATCCTACACCTCCTGTTTGCCAGGGGAAAGAACCTAAAGACTATGTGGTTGGGAGGGGTGGTAGACAGGAAGACAACACCATGTCCAGGCCCCTGATCTCCACAGAGAATGGTGCTTTGTCAAAGGAAACATGAGTTCCTGATTCTGCAGGAGCAGTTCAGTGGTGAGATTGATGGGAAGACTTTCTTCCCAGAGAAAATGGCTCCTCCATGTGGGGTCTAGGAGAGTGACTGGGTGTGCCAAAATATGCCTCGGGACCTGCTCTTGGCACTAGATTTGATGGGGCCAAGAGCGTTCAAACTCCTTGCTAACCCACCACTTCTTTGTCTAACTCTTTACCCTCCCAGCCCTTTGAGGTGGTTCTCTGAGAACAGAAATCATCTTATGAAAAGCTACTTCTGTTCTTGCTTTTCCCTCTCACATATTGATGGTTCATTTCCCTGATGTCCCAGAGGGCTGAATTCTTTCAACTCCTCAGTGGACTTGCCCTTCATATAAGCAGAGAAGGCCCATGAGGTTGCTTTCTGCTGGAGAGCCTGGCAGAGCCTGGCAGAGCCAGTTACCACCTTCTGCTACTCAGTGCTTGGTTGCCTCATACAATAATCAGCTCTGCTAGGTGTTCCCTTTCTCCCAGGGGGTTTTCCATTTCATACATGGAGACTTTCCCCCAGGAAGGCTGCTTCCTTGTTTTAGAGGAAGGTACTGCCATTGGGAGATTGGGACATTGGGACCTCAGCAATGAAGAACCCTTGTGATGTACCAGGAGGAGTAGGGAAGGAGGGCAATTAGGCAGGATATGGCCTACTTCCATAGGTTTTTCTTTTCCAGGTTTGATGTAAGCTTGGGCTTGCATTCCTGAAGTAACTGCCTTTACTTAATGTGGGATAATCTGGCACTAGTAGGCAGGTAAAGTCACAAATTTGGAGTCTTTCTACCTTTTGCCTGTTGACGTAATAGCATCCCTCACTCTGCCAAGAGGTACTTCCTGACTCTGATAAGGAGCAAGGAAGAAACAGACATGAACTTGAATGAACTCAGTTCAGAGCTCTTAGGACCACCACTCTGGGGCCATTTCCTATGCAGCAAATGAAATTGCTTCTCCCATAACATCCAAATCATGATGTGGTTGCTGCTGGAATAGGAGGTGGCAACAGGGTCCTGCAATACCCATGGAGTGATGCTAATTTTGCATGCATCTACTGGGCATATGACATCTAATATGAGAAGAGACATGGCATGTGAAATGAGATGTGGCATGTCAGACACAGGGTCACTGAGGACCCTTCTGGCTCAGAGAGGATACACTGAATTTGACTGATTCCTTCCTCTACTCCCAGCACGTTTCTGACATAGCCCTTAGTCACTGACTGAGGGAATCCCCCCAGTGTTGGAGAGGCACATTCCCTTGGGACAGAGGCTACAGGTGGTAGCTTTTTCTCCATTCCCAAGCCCTTTCCCCACTTCAAAACATGACACCCTGCCCAACTGGCCAAGTGTTAAGTGATGTGCTTATCCGGGTGTCTTTTTAAAATGTAGAGAAAACCAAGTTTAAGGAAAAAGATACACAGAATACCAGAAAAGCTGTTTACACGGAGAATTTTTTTCTTCCCATTTTTTTCTTTTGTTTTTACTCAATGACACAATTTTTAGTTTTATTTCCTGATAGCAAAAGGGAAAAGAAAAACAAAAGAAAAAGAAACAAAACAAAACAAAACCCAACCTTCAAAAAGGCCAAGGCCCTGTCCCCCTGTTGTCGGTGATTTGTCTTTCTGATAAGTTGAAATTGTGTAATAACCTTGATGATGCTGTCAATCTTTAAAAAAAAAAAAAAGAAAGTTCTCAAGATTATAGAAACACCAGATATAGGAAGCAGACACTACTCCTAGGGCAGATTACTCAAATAAATTTGAAATATCTCTTCTCACTCCAATACTGAGATCCAGACCTCACTGGAGAGTAGTACGTGGCCGTAGGTGCTGTAGGAACTAGCTGGTAAGCAGGAAACCACCAGCTAGGGTGCTGATGAAACTCACTGGTAGCCATCCTTTGGGAAATCAGTTGAATTTGCTGAGAAGCCAGCTGGGGTACTGGCCAACGCACCAGGAATTTGCCCATAGGGATGCTGCACTCACTAAGGAGCTGGCTCTAGAAGAATTTGGGGGACATCACCTTGACAGTGCTGCTGACCTATTGGGGTAAGTACCTCAGGCATTCCATATGATGGCTCAGCAGTGCAGGAACAAGAAGAGAGAAAGCACAATGGAACCAGGAAGAGAAACCACCTCCTCCTGCAGTGTCCCTGCTGTGTCCACCATGATAAAGCTCAACATCCAGCAGATGTTGGGAGGAGAAATGTTAACAGGGTCCAGCTCCAGCATTACAAGCAGGGAAATGAAGGCTGATTTTGGAGTTGAGAGATTATAAACCAACTTCCAGGGTTTGTTTTTTTAATGTTCATTGTGGCTTAAACATTTAAATAGTTTTCTTCATAAAACCAAAATTATGAGATGTAAGCATGGCTTCGTTTCCCAGACCTTTTTTTTCTTGTTTCCCCTCAGTTCAAAATTCCAGCATCTCTGAATGAATAGCAACTTCCTAGACAGAAACTGAGCTCATCGTGTTTAAAACCTCCATACTATCCTTTTACCTTGCATGGAAGGACCTATTGCTTTAAGAATGTTCATTAGTTTTGCCCCAGTATACCGGTACACAGGGGCAAAGGCATGAAAAGCTGTCAAAGTTGTTTTAAAAGCCATTTTTGCTTCTAGTTTCAGCCACTCAGACCTATTTGGAATAATTTATAACATCCACTTAACCAAGTTGTTGACAAAAAAAATTAAGTAATATGACTCCTGTGGGATACAGCTTGAGAAGTGTCCTCAAGTTGACAATTCTACAGAGATCTGTCACCTGCATTTTTAAGACCTGTTTTCCATATCTATCACAGGAGCATAACTTTCTAACCCCTATACTACATAAATCTTGAGATGCTTGGAATGCACACTATAAATATACTTGAGGTAATAATTTATAAAGTCAAAATATTCATGTTGCTTTTTTCGTAGGTCAGCTTCAAGCAATGCTCCAGTGTAATGATAGATTTATATAACCTAACTTCTTCAAGGGTGTTATTCTAAGACAGATTTTCATTTTCAAATTACTCGAGCTAAAAGTTTTGGTTAGAAAGGCAACATTCTAGACTAGAATGTTAGTGTCACAGGGCAAGGACTGAGTCTTAGTAGCCACAGTATCCTCAACATCTAGATGGCATCTAGATCTTAGTAGATGCTCAGTAAGTAATAGTAAGAAGGAAGGAAGGGAGGGAGGGAAGGAGGGAGGGGTGAAGGAAGGAAAGAACAAAGGACCTTTGAAAACCACCTCCTTTTTTCAGGGATTCTTATATACAAAATGGTACCCACTATGCAAGAAACTACTAAGTGAGAATAATCATCTGAAGAAATAGACCCTGGTGCCTGAGGGTGTGGATGAACTCCTGAATGGTAGGAACCGTGTTGTGTTCATCTGTGTGCCCCATGGTTTTCCCTTTTCATTGTTGCTGAATTAATACTTGCTAAATTGTATTATTGATTAGGAGAGACATCTAGTTATGAGAAAAAGATATTGTTTTCCTGTTCCCCTTGGGACTAATGACATTGCCACACCTATTCATTAAAAACAAATTTCTAGATTTGTTTTTGAGTTTGTAATATCTACAAGTGGTGCAAAATTCAAAAGGCACAAAGGATACCAGTGTAAAATAATTTTCCTTCTCTCTCCTGAACTCCAGTTACTCAGTTCCCCTTTTCCTTACATTTACTACAAAATATGTAGTTGCTTTCATTCAAATGCTATTTTTTTTCTTAATAATATACTTTAGAGGATGCTACTCGTAGTTCGTATAGAACTATCTCATTCCTTATAATGGCTGCATTGAATTCCATTTAACAATGTGCCATCTTTTGTTTTATTGGTCCCTTGTTGTTGGATCTTTAGGTTATTTTTAATCTGCTCTAACAAAACAGTGCTGCATTGAATATCAATGGCACTTACTTCTGAGTAAACTAAACACATGGATGACTGATTATCACTTAGCCATGAAACATAGTCAATGGACTTCCTCGTGTTTTAGATTCAAAACTGTAGCATTAGTAGTACCAATTTTTCATGGGACTCCCTTATGTAAGGAAACTTCTTCCTAAACATTCTCCCTATAGCTAGATAGTTAAAAACAAAAAACAAAAACAGAAACAAAAAACCCACCAAAGCAGATGCTTTGTTTAATATTTATTGTGTACAATTCCAAACATTATGTACTATACCTCATTCATTGCCTGAAAACCACACCATAATGGTAATTCCTCGTAGATTCAATATCGCTAGGAAATAAACAATTCCAAGTGAATTTTTTTAGAGAACTCATCAAATATAGACCTGAAATTTGTTGGACTGAAATAATGTTGACTGGAAATCTTTATATAATTCCTGGTTTTATCAGCGATAATAGACTCATCTTGTGCACTCAACATCGTGGTTTTGAGCAGCCAGCATTGCAGTGTGCTGATGCTCACAAGCCAATGGATGACCTGTGAAGGCGGAATAGAAACGTCCCACATTTCCTCAGTCTTTTGCTACTAGCCAAAGACTGATTAGTGCTCCTCCAGCGCCCTCTAGTGTCCCTCCTCACCCCTGTGCTATTCCTTAACCCCCTGGAGAAAAGTTGTTTTCTCGTCTGTCCCCTCCGCTACACCATAAGCTCTGTGAGGGCACAGATGCTGTTCTTGTCACTTCCGTGCCAAGTGACATAGAAGTGTTTAGCCTACAAGAGTCACTCCATGAATATTTGTTGATTGAGTAAATGATTGAGTAAATGAACAAAGGAGTGAATGAATAGATTCCTGTTTTCCTTTTTTGAGTTCTTCTCTCTGCTTTCTATAGTTGTACTTTTCATCTTCTTTCTCACCACTGCTCCTTTCCCAATTCAGCATGGCAGCCTTTAGCCACTGTCCCTTCCACTCCTCTGCAGCCTGAGAAGTCCGACCGACTGAGTGTGTAAGATTGGTTTTAAAAATGAGTTAGGAATGGAGGGCGCTCCATGAGTCAAGTTTATAGCTTCAGTGAATAATCTTCCTGACAGGTGTTTTGGGGATTTGAAAACATATTTTGTCTCCCTCCTGGTACCTGCGTTCTGAATAGAGTCGTTAGCTAACTAATTGCTAGGTAAAGAAGTTATTGCTACTCTGTCAGTCTACAAAAATTCATTAATTAACCTTAGTCTAGTTATGTGGCTAACACAATACTAAGAAGTATGGGATTATACATCATAATGCTTGCACCTGGCAAGAGCTTATTATCTATTTATTGATTGATAAAAGAAAAGCCTAGAGCATGGTCCTGTTGCTCTCAATAATAATAGCTAATGTATGGCACACCTTCTCAGGGCCAGGAACTTTACTTACTTTATCTCATTTAATCTTCAGTGCGTTTGGCACTTTTATTCCCTCCATTGTAAACTCCTGGAAGCCAGGAATTTGTGTATAGCCCCGGTACCTATGACAGGGTCTGGCACTTAATATATATAACACTTAATATAGCACTTAATATATATCGGCTAGATGAACAAATTACTTTATTATATGTCAGTGTTCTTTAAGATAATTGTCATATATTGAACAGCAATTCTGTGCCAGGCATTTTGCCAGATGTTTTACATTATAGTAGTCATCTATTATGTTGTCACAGCCCTAAGAGACAGGTATATTATATTATTCGCATTTTACAGACACAGATAAGGAAATTGAAGTTCAGAGAGGTTGGATAACTTGCTCCTGCACAGTCAGCGGCTGAGCCTGGATCTGGACCAGAGTCTGACTTGAAGTCCATGTTCTTTACCACCATAAATTATGTCCTAAGAGTTCATTCTCCCAGCGCCTTTTTTTCTTACAGAGCTACAGCCTATATCGCCAAAGCTTTTAGTGACAAGTAGTTTCTCTTCCATTTTGCACTGATGGTATTTCAACAAGTTCTAACAGGGCAGAGAAAACACTGGACCATGATTTATTTTCAGGGTTCTGAAACTTGAAGACAAGGATGCAAGGATCAAGATCACAAGATGACTGCTTTTCCTGGACCAGATTTCATTCCGGTTTCTTCAGATCCCCCTACTTTTTAAAAACCATGTTGGATGGCTTATGAGATACAATTGACTGTATGAGTAGATGAGAGAAGCGAGTTTATGGTCCTGTCCACCTCTCTGACACGAGGGAAGTCAGAAGACATTGCTTACATTAGTGAAGTTGTTCCTACGCTGAAAATGTTCCAGTTTTCAATGAGAAAAAATTGAAATGAGGTGGCTATAGGGTCTTTTCGAGTAGGGTTTTAGCAACCTGCTTTACTTGCACTGCTGTAATTGCTGGAAATTTCATCACGCCCTCTGTAAGTGGAGAAATGGTCCCTGATCTCCTCCTAGAAAACAGTCATTCTTAGAATGTGGAACCTGGAAGATTGTTTGCCAAACCTTCCCCATTCACTTTAGCTTGCTCTTGGGAGAAAAGGCATGTATTACGCAAAACCAAAACAACTCAGAAATAATGTCAACACCCTTTTCCCATCAGACGCCAGTGTGGCAGACTGGATTTTTGTTAAGAATAAAAGTTTGGACATTTATTTAAACAAACCCTCTGACAAGAAAGATGATTCCTTTGTTGTTGTTACAAGTCAGAAATGACTTCTTTTCCCACCCCTTAAACACCCATCATTTCATGAAACAGTGTCACATAGGAGGGTGGGTGAGTTTGCAAAGAGAAAGTTCTGGTTTGCACAGCATCTTGCCTGTGGGGTGGCAGCTGAGGAAAGGGAAGCTGCAGCTCACCCTGAGGTGCCAAGTTTGTTGAGGCAGCCATGGGGACTCCAGGGAGCTAACATTTATTGCGCACCTACTCTGCGGCAGGAAATGTGGAGGTCCTCGTACAGATCCGTGAGGTAGACGTCATTCGTTATCTGCATTCCATGGAAGAGGAAAGAGAAGCTCAGAGCGGTTGACAGTAACCAAGTATATTAGTCTGCCAAAGGGATGTCAATGCAAAGTGCCATTAATCTGTTGGCTTTTTAAAGGGGTGTTTATTTGGGATAAAAGCTTACAGTCCCAAGGCCATGGGAAGTTCAACTCAAGGTTCCATAAGAAGTACTTTCTCACCAAAGTCAGCTGCCACGTGTTGAAGCAAGATGGTGGGCGATCTCTGCGAGATTTCAGCCTTCCCCTCTGGGCTTCCTCTCTCAAGCTCACCTGCTCCGCTTCTTCCCGATTTCAGATGCAGGCTGGCATAGGCCGTGTGTCTCAGGGCTTCCTATATCAGTCTCTGCTCTCTTCCCAATGTCCGCTGTAAACTAACAGGCAAAATGGTTCATCTCTCCCTGGGGCTTTAGCTGTTTGAGGCTCCTCCTTTCTGTCACATGGCAGGATCAAAAATGACAACCCTTTCTCTTCCGTGTGTTTGTCTGTCTGTGTGAGTATCTGTTTATATTAGATTCAGCAAGGGAACTGGGACTCAACCTGAGTCACGCCTACTGACATAGTCAAACCAAAAGCAATCTTAAAAGGTAATCTAATCAAAAACACCTCAACTAAATTTAATACAATCAAAAGGTATCACACCCAGAGGAATAGATTAGTTTATAAACATAATCTTTCTCTTTTGGGATTCATAAAATTATCTCAAACTGCCACACCAAGATTAAAAGTCTTGACTGATCAACTATTCCTTCACAGGAAAAGAGAAAAACCAAACTTCTTTCCTGGGTCTTTCATGCTGGGATGCTGGTCTATCTCCCCAGCCTCATTTCACACCCTCCCACTACCTGCACCTGAACTTAGAGTTCTGCGGAACGGAACGACCTGGGCCTCCTTGAGCAGGCCAGTCTTGGTGCTTTGCTTCTGTTCTTACTCCAGGCTCCAGTGCATTCCCTCAGGCCACCTGGCAAATGCCTGCTCAAGTTTTCACATTCTGCTTAGGTGCCACCTCCTCCTCTAGGAAGTTCTCTCTGACCTCATCCCCAGTTGAGTCTCCCTCTTATGAGCTTCTATTGAACTCTGAGGTTCATCTACCCTCCATCAGACTGTAATTAGCTATGAACACAAATATGACCATGGCATTTTCCACACTTCAGTGGCTTCCCATTGTCCACAGAATAAAAGTCTTAATAGAAGCATGGTATCCCATCCATGACCCTCTTGCTATTAACCCCCTCCCTCAATTTTTTCTTCTAGAACTGTGTTGTCCACTTTTGTAGCCACCAGCCACATTTAATCGTGTTAGCCACATTTTGAGTACCCATTAGTCACATGTGGCTAGTGGCTACTATACCGAATGGTGCAGTATAGTATTTTCCATCATTGTAGAAAGTTCTATTGGATAGTGCTGCTCTAGAGTCAACTACTCCCACTTCTCGCATCAGCTTCACACTGTGATAGTTTGGAATTTCTTGGGCCTCTATGCTTTTGCTTATGTTGGTCCCTCTGCCTAGACTGCCCTTTCCACCCTTATTCTCTTGGCTCATTTAGATATTTCTCTAGACTAAATTAAAAGGATCGTAACCCCAAGAACCTTTCCATGAATCCCAATTGGGCTTGGTGCCCCTCCTTGTGTTCTTACAGCTTCCTCTGCTTACCTCTCCCATAGCACTTACCCTCTTGGGTGCTGAAGTTACCTGAACTGGGGAGACCTCCAGGGAAAGGACTCTGTGCCTTATTCATCTATTTCTTGCTCTGTTGGCTGTATATAATCAGGGAGGTACTATCTTTTTCAGCAATAGAAACATGGTGCTTAGTGTAAAAGTTGGTACATAATATGTACTCAGTGAATACTTGCTAAATGAATGAGTGAATGAATGAATGACTCTGTGTGGGCCAGCAGTAGCACATCCTTGGGAGAGCCTGGAGCTGCAAACTTTGACATTTACCTGAACAATAAAGTGTGTTGTTAGAGCTTATCTCCCTCCCCACCTTTTATTAACTTTTTGGGGGCCATTTTTTCCTGTTTACCATAGAATAAAAGGAAAATATAGAAAAGTCAAGTAAAAACATAAAAATCATCCATCATCCCATCACCCAGAAATCACAACCTTACAGCATCTTTTTAAAATATATTATCAACTCTCTCTGGGTATCCTTTGATTTAGTACTCATTATTCAGCTGAGACTGCTGACATCTATGGACAACATACTCCAGCTCCCTTGCTTACTGGCTTCCAGTTGGGTTTGTCAACTAGGAGGCCCCAGGCAGGAGATCAGAGGGTGGGACAAGAGAGAGGTTGGGGTCTTAATGCCCCCTGCCCTTCAGTCACTTGGGCTATGGTTCTGGCAGTGGCTGAACCTTTCCACCTAGGGCCACAGTTCCTGGTAGAGCTCCTTGCACATGAATACAGCTCATTCCAGGTTCCTATAATAATGTTCCCACCCCTTTGCCTTCAGGACAAGGGTTGGTAACTGCTTCCCACTGTTACTAATCTCTGGATGCTTTACTGCCCTTCGTTGGTTCTCTTAACACTGTGCACACTTCTGAGAAAATTCCCTTTATAAAACTCTCTTTAATTAACCCTTTGGGTGTGTCATCTGTTTCCTTCTGCGACCCTGACTGATACAGCAGTCAATTCTGAACCAGCTTCTTTGCGGGTCTATCTGTTCCCCAACTTAACCAAACCATTGATTTTGTGGGCAAGACACTATAGGGCAGGAGTTAGCAAACCACAGCAAGGGGGTTGGGGCAAATCTGTTCACTGCATTTTTATAAATAAAGTTTTCTTGGACCTGAGCCATGCCCATTCATTTACATACTGTCTAATGCTGCTTTCGTGCTACAATGGCAGAGTTGAGCAGTTGCAAGAGCCTAAAATATTTACTAACTGGTTCTTTACAGAAAAAGTTTGCTGATATCTGCTGTAGAATTATCTGTACCTCCTCTAGCCTTATCCCATTTGTGTATTGCTATCTGTACCCACAGATTCATGCATAAAAGTCACATAGCCTTTGCACATGCGGACCCATCCCTGACTCCAGGGCTGTTCAGTCCCAGCTGGGCAAACTGTAGAAACTCTTGTTTGGAGGGAATGTCCTTATTAGTGCCACTGCTCTGTTAAAGGTGATGAATGTTCTATTTGTAGGTTATCATTTCAAGACCAATAAATTCCATCGGTTCTAGTAGAAAGGCCTAAGTACTATGGCATAGAATGTCCTTTAACTCAAGTCAGCCTCATTGACCTGGAAGTCCATGATTAATCTTCAGTAGCATTTTCCATACCACAACATCGAAAACATCTCTGCATACTTATTGGCATTCTGTAGGAGGCTTTGTGATGACAATACAAAGCTGATGGGAGGCTCTTATGCATCATGACGATGAATATCATTATTCAAATTACTCTGGTAGATGTTGAAGATAAAAGGAAATGTTTTATTTGGTGTTCATTAAGCACTAGAGGGGATGCTGCCCCTGGCTGCCTACTCATTATGCCTGTTATGGTTAATAGGAGTTAAATTCTAACACCACATCAAGGGGTAGAAATGATCCCTCAAGTATTTGGAAACTCCTTCCTCCAAATTGCAGATCAAAGGTAGATTAAAAACTTTTACGTTGTCTTGCTAATGGATGAGACTAATTGTATTCTTTGAATTTTTTTTCTCTAAACACTAACTTTCCCTAAGTACAGACAATTACAGACATTTTGAAAGTGTGAGAGATTGTGAGTCTACCAGAACCATCTACCACCATGGGCTTCTCCTCCAGGGAAAAAGAAGGAACACTGTATGAATGCCAATTATGCATAAGAGGCTTTACTGTGCTCTCTCAATTATGCCACACAGAAACACAACGGGAGGCTTCTGTCTTATGAATGGGGAAACTGAGGCTCAGCGTGTTAAAATAACCTATTACAAATAACAAAGCCAATGCGAACACGAGGCAAGAAACCCAGGGCTCTCTGGTTTAAGAACATATGCTAACCCACTATTCTGGGCTATCTCCCAGGAGTCTGTCAGATACCTGCTCTATGATTAATGTTATATACGGTGCTAGGAGTGGACATACAAGAGGAGGAAAAACTGAACTAACAAAATTGCCAGGAAGATGTGATTGATTCATGTGAGTCAATGCAAGCTATCTGCTGATGTGATGGCTTTAGTTTGCCAAAGACCTGAAGATACAAAGTACTAGAAATGTGTTGGTTTTTATAAAGGGTATTTATTTGGGATAAGAGAGCACAGTACCAAAGCCCTGAAAAGTCCAACTCAAGGCACCATAAGAGATGCTTTCTCACCAAACTCAGCTACTGTTGATCCTGGTGTTGTTGCCACGTGGTGAAGCAAGATGGCCGCCATCTTGCTGAGGTCTCTGCCTTCCCCTCCAGATTCTACCGTCTCCTGGAGGTCAGCTGTGAGCAGACAGGCATAGGGCTTGTCTCTTTTCAGGCCTCCTATATCAGTCTCGGCTGTTCCACTCTCTTCCCAAGTTCAGCTTTAAGCTATCAGGCATGTAACAGGGCTGGTTTCCTCTTGAGCTGCTCCGTGGGCCCAGCCTCTTGGGGGCTTTGTGCTTAAGCAGTCCTCTCTCACATTGCAGAATCAAATATGCTGGCTCCCTGTTTTCCTTTGTCCCTGTGAGTTCATTTATATCAGACACAGCAAGGGGATGGGGACTCAACCTGAGTCACACCTCACTGACAGAGTACAATCAAAAGCCCTAAAGTGATCTAATCAAAGGCTGGATTGAATACAATCAAAGGGTATCACACCCAGAGGAATAGATTAGTTTACAAACATAATTGTTCTCTTTTTGGAATTCATAAAATAATCTCAAACTGCCACAGTGGTTTACTCTCCTTCTTCAAACCTGCTGATGAGTAAATGAATTAATCCCTGGCAACTGCAGGTGGGTGGAAAACGCCCCTTTGTGTGACTTGGGAGAGAGAAGGAACCTGTGAAGAAGTGAAGAAATGTGGGCAAGAAAGAGGGAGATGCTGGGTTGTGACCTCAGCCTGCCTGTGGAATGGGATGCTCCACTTTTTGTCAATCACTTCGCTGTAGAAGAAGCTTCTAGTGACTTCCAGAAGAGAAATTCCAGAAAGCTCAGCCCCATGCAGGTTTTCATACCACTTAAGATAAAATGTCTTTGCTGCAGCGTAAAACCTGTTCTCACCTTGTCACTAACGATGGAAGAAAAAATTAGTCTGCCCTCTTTTTAGCATCTCTTTTTGGAACTGCTTCAGGGCTCTAAATAGAATACAGCCCAGCTATGTGGTCTTTCCTCCTAGGACTCACTTTCTGGGTCTGGGTAATATTTGTGTTTTTCTCCTTTGTGCTCTCTTCGGCTCGACTCTGTCTCGAATGAAATGTGGGGCCCAGGAGGAAATGGAAATGGATCTGCTAAGTAACACTTGGAGTAACAGACGACTCTGCTGAGACCCCACCTGGAAGGCTGTGCTCGGCTCTGACCACCTAATTACCAGCCCGGTACAGACAAATGGGGCAAGTGTTAGGGGAAAAGCAACAAGAATGATGGAGGAGGACTACTTGATTTATGATGAAAGATTAAAAGCGCTGAATAGGTAGAGCTCAGCTAAATGATGATCTGGAGGAACTTGGGGACCATCTACTCATACCTGAAGCTTGTAAACAGTCAGCAAAGTAAGAATTATTTTGGTTAGACCTAAGAAATATAACAAAGAGTAATGAAAAGAAATATATAATAATAATGGACTGTAATCTTATACCTATTCCCACACAAGAAACCTCAAAACATTTTATGACTAAGTATAAGACACACAACAGTGAGGTGTTTTCAGACTGTAAAGTGGCTTATAATTTAGCTAAAGTCTTTGCAAAAAAATAATATTTAGTGAGTGCGAAATGGGCACTCTGTGTATATAAAATGCAGGGCCTTGGCTTTGTTTTGTTTGCTGCCCTCTCACAGGCACAGTGTGGGTGGAGAGTAGTGTTGCTTGGTATAAATAAAACCACTTCCAAAGTTTTTAACTGCCATAAAAATGCACACACAATCTACCCCATTTTACTGAAAAAAAAAAAAAAAAAAAATTGAAGGCTCTCTGCATTCAGAGAAACAGGGGGTCTCAGAAAACCAGCTGAAGGCTGCAATAGTTTAGCTATTTACATGGTCTCAGTTTGTCAGGTGCTTGATGGAATGGGCAGAGATTGTAATGAGACCTCCTAGTCTACTGTCTGCTCCTGTCCAGGCTGTGAAATGATATGGATTTGGCCAGGTCTCCCCTCTCTCTGAACCTCAGTTTCTCATCCTTTGCTTGGGGAATCAAATCTTTGTCCCTTTTCTGATTGTGGTTTTGAGGGATGGGTGAGCCTTTGCATTTTGCTGTTCCCTCTACTTGGAATATTCCTTCCTCAAATATCCACATTGCTTGCTTCCTCACTTCATTCAGGTTTCTGCTCAAATGCCACCTTGTTAGTGAGACTGTCCCTGACTACCCTCCCTAAGATAGCAACACCCCCAACTCCATCATTCTATAGCCTTTTATCCTTCTTTATTTTTATGCACACTTATCAATACCTGAAATTATTATATTATATTATATTATATTATATTATATTATATTATATCATATCATATCATATCATATCATATCATATCATATTATATTATACTAGAATTCATTTTCTGTCTCCTCTGAAAGCTCTTTAAAGAGAGGGACTTTGTTCTGTTCACTGCTTATCACCAATACCTGTAGCAGTTCCTGGCCAGCCCCCCACCCTCACCCCATATATATGCTCAATAAATATTAGGCAAATGAATATATTTGATGTATCTTGGGTTTCTCAGAATAAAGAACCCTTATAAATCACACATGTTGCTTATGTCTGCAGCATACTTTTAATCCCTTAAAATTTTTACCCTTTCAATAGTTCCATGGTATACACTAGTACTCTTCTCTCCAGTTTACAAGATAGGAAAAGCAATAAACAAAATTACAACTTGAGGAAACTTTGACATGGCAAGAACTAGATTAAAATCCAGAGCTTCAGAATTTTCCGATCTTTTTTTTGAGTCCTTGAGCATCTACCAGAGTCCAAATTTTATGTCTATAAGCTCCTTGCTTCCTACACTGCATTAACTTGTAGAAAGTCATAAAGGGATTATAAAGAAACTCTTCATGCAGAATTGGATAAGTGTACAAAGTAATGATCTCATTATAGGAAAGTCTATACATCTGGGCCAACTCCCCTTGGCCGATAATTGCAGGTACCTGAAGTCCCTGGCACTGGTTACTTGTACAATATATACTTCAACTGGCTGTGAGCTTTGCTGTTCCAAGTAGCTGGGAGAGTGGAAGTGATGCTTTGCTGCTGTGCTTTTCTGCCTTCCATCTGGCTAAGATTCTTAACGGCCGTATACATGGCTGGTAATGTGTTGTCCAGCCTAAGTTTTCAAAGATTATCCACAACTTGCAATTTGCTAATTCATCAAGAAGATTCAGAGGTTTCCCCCTCTAGTTCCTTTGTTGGCTGGGTCAGCATCATTTTTATTTCTTTTGTTAATTCAGAGTCAATAATATGTCAGACAGCAATATGGGGACCTAGAGGAGACAGACACGCTCCTTGGCGAGAGAACCACAATTGACAAGTGTGGTTGTACCATTATGTGCCTCTGAAACCACTTTTTAAAATAACAGAGGTTCAGAGATGATCATTTGACCAAGGACAATCCAGGATGAATCAACCCAAAAACAAAACCTCCAGAGGACATAGTGAGGCCTGTGTATGTGACAGACGAATGCTTGGGGTTGGCTGTTTCTCTCCTATACCCTGGACTCTGCCTTGAGTATGGAGAGTTGATGCTTTGCTTCATTTTTGCAAAAGGTTTTACTCTGCCCAGGAGCTCAGTGAGTAAGTTCAGTCCTCTTATCCTACTTATGAATGGCAGAAGAAATGATAAAAGAACAAAAATGCTGGAGCCCATTGGCTTCCTTCATTTTGCAATTATTCCTTCTCTTTGAGACCCCTAGCCCCACTCCAATCTCCTCATAGTCCCAGATGTCCTTTGAGAAGGTCAAATAAGAAACATAAGAAAAAACTAGGTGCCAGTTAAGAAATATCTCTCTTGAAAGAAAAAAAGAAACTGTCAATAGTCACCCCAGATAACTAAACCCAATGGGTAATGAGTAAGTGACCCCTTTTCTTTCTTTTTAATTAAAGAGTCCCCCCATTTTGGTTCTTCACTTGGTACTGAGGAGAGTTCATTAACTCAATGAACAAAAGGAGAACATTTGGGTGATGTTTTTTAGAAGGAAAGGAATAGGGTTCATTTACTGTGATTCTACATTTTGTGAAAAAAATTACACGGATAGATTTATTTTGATTCCCATGTATTTCAGGAACTGAAGTTCAGAGTCACAGTGAATGGTGAAGGAGAGTGCTGGAATGCATAATCCTTCAGTATGGTTTGGGGATTGCAGTTGCTTCAGTGATTTAAATTTCTCTGAACCTGTGCACTCAGAGACACCTGGGCTACAAAATTCTCCAAAGGGGAGTTTCCTCCTCCATTTGTGGCAAAATTATAACTGACTTGTGTGTCAGATGTCATAGTCATTGTCCATTTTGAACATGCCCAATAAATAAACAAAACGGCAGGAATGGCAGGGTCTGTGCAGTTTTTTTGAGCAATGATGGAATTGATTTCTTTTCTTTCTTTCTTTCTTT
>JAQZBX010041494.1:0-22334 GCA_029593785.1 Cabassous unicinctus | reverse complement strand
ACCATACACAACAATCAACTCAAAATGGATCAATGATCTAAATGTAACAGCTTAGAAGAAAACATAGGGGAATATCTTAAGGACCCTGCATTAGGCAATAGATTCTTGGATTTTACAACAAAAGCACAAGCAAAAACAAACAACCAAACAAACAAAAAAACTCATGGGAGTTCCAGAAGAGAAGAAAAGAGAAAAGGGGCAGAAAAGAGTATTTGAGACAATAAAGGCTGAAAATTTCCCAATTCTCATGAAAGAAATGAATTTACATGTCCAAGAAGTATAGCATACCCTATCAGAATAAATCAGAATAGAAATACTCCAAGACACATACTGCTCAGAATGTCAAACATCAAAGATTATGAGAAAATTCTGGGAGACTCAAGGGAGAAGCAAAGTATCATATACAAGGGAGGCCCAGAGAGACTTAGTGTGGATCTCTCATCAGAAACCACAGAGGCGAGAAGACAGTGGTATAAGTAGGATACTGAAAGAGAAAAAGTTCCAGCCAAGAATTCTTTATCCGGCAAAATTGTCTTTCAAATATAAAGTTTAAAATATTCACAATTGGAATTTATTCTTGATATGCAAGGGTGATTCAACATAAGAATATCAAATAATGTAATACAAATTAACCAATTGAAAGAAAAAAACAATCATCTCAATCAGTGCAGAAAAGGCATTCAACAAAATCCAAATCCTTTCTTTATAAAAACACTTCAAAATATAGGAATAGAAGGAAAATCCCTCACTATGATAAAGGGCATATATATAAACCCACAGCCAACATCATACTCAATGGGAAAAGGTTTGAAAGCTTTCCCTCTAAGATCAGGAACAAGAAAAGGGTGCTAGAAGTTCTAGCTAGAGCAATCAGACAAGAAAAAAAATAAAATAAAAGGCATCCTAATAGGGAAAGAGGAAGTAAAACTCTCACTATTCACAGATGACATGATCCTACATTTAGAAAATTCTGAAATGTCTACCACAAAGCTACTTGAGCTAATAAACAAGTTCAGCAAAGTGGCAGAATACAAGATTAACATGCAAAAATCAGTAATGTTTCTATACACTAGTACTGAACAATGTGAGGAGGAAATTAGGAGATTCTTAAAAGCTCACCTGGAAACAAATCTCAAGGATTTCTTGAAGTCTTCTATCAACAATCTCATTCTGCAGCAGCTAAGTGGGTATTTGTGGTAAGCTAATTAATGCCCCCCCCCCATTCCCAAAAGATGTCCACATCCTATTTCCTGGAAACTGTGAATATGTTGCCTTACATTGTAAAAGGGACTTTACAGATGTAGGTTAAGGATCTTATTGATACAGGGAGATTATCCTGCATTAGGTGAGTGAACCAAATATAATCATGGGGTCCTTATAAAAAGGAGGCAAAAGGATCAATCAACGGTAAAGGATGTGAGGATGGAAGTGAGGATGAGGAGTAATGCAAGAAAGGGGCAATGAGCCAGTGCATGTAAGTGGCCTCTAGAAGCTCAAAAACAAATGGATTTTCCCCTCAGAGCCTCCAGGAGAAACAAGGTCTGACAACACCTGAAGTTTAGACCACTGATTTTGGAATCATAATCTCCAGAAATGTAAGATAATAAATTAAAATCACCACTAAGCTTATGGTAATTTGCTACAGCAGAAACAGGAAACTGATACAGTGGTGGCCCCAGCATTTCCTAAAAGTTACCTCAAACCTCCTATCTGCTCATGAATATGCCTGCCTCAACTCTTTCTAAAGAACAATGGACTCTCTCCTTCTCCTCTACCATCCAGATATCAGGGGCACACTAACACAGAAGCTCACAGGGAAGCTGGTGATACAGTGCAGAGGAGACCTTAGAATAGTGTGCTAGTGGACATTCAACACAAGCATAGGGTAAATTTTTATGGGCTGGGGTAGAAATGACATAGATCAAATTCTATCTACATTCCAATGGCTAGACTTCTGCCACATGGCCCTATCTAAAGATCCAACTTGTGAAGAAGAAAAAAACTGATACAGGGAGCAGCTAAGCAGTCTCTGGGACAACATCATAAAATTTAGAAAAAAATATGATAAAATATGATAAAAGTATGAAAGCCACAGCAGGAAAGCAACATGAAAAGTAGCTCCACTAAAAGCTGCATTGTTTATGCACAAACAAAAGTGGCTACTAAAAAAGATCTATCTTTCAAAACAGTATAGAAAATGTCATGTAAATGGTGGATTTCATTAAAGCATTATCTTTAAAATATACAAAGTTCAGAATTAGTCGTAACAATGGATTCCATAATTTACTTTTTCATAGCACCAGGCCACTGGCCAAAAGGTAAGGTGCTAGTATGAATATTTCAAATAAGACAGGAAACACACCCCCCCCCTTTTTTTTTTTAATTTTGGCTGATAGAAAATTTTTAAAAATAATATAACCTGGTTGCCCCAACTTAGGTATCTTCCTAATACTCTTTATAACATTAATAAGCTCAATTTAGAAATGAAAGGCCCATTGCTACAAGGCTTAAAAAGGTATATATAGTGTCAGCCATAAAAATGAAAACAAGTCTAGGTCTAATATTCAAATAAATTCTTTTTCTATTTTGAAACTGCAATTAATTACCTGATAGGAGAACAGTGGTATAGCCTATAATGGGGAGGGGCAGGCAGAGGCATTTCTGTAAAGCTCTTACTATAAGAAAAGTTACTGTAAATTACATTCACCAAACAATTAAATTTAGACAGGGCAAGCACTTGTTTTTTATTTTTTAATGTTAATTGTTATATTCCTCTGTGAAAAAGAAAACGTCTACTATTCCAAATTTCTGATCAGTTTAACTGACATCCTGAAACTGCAAAATAAGTGAGCTGTTTAATAAAATTCTTATCATTTACAACTCTTTAACTTTGTGAATAACTATTTTCTTACCACTACGCAATTCAGAGCAAGGAGTTTTAAAATACTCCTGTAATTATGTCACCTTCTATGGCAAAGATCTGCAGGTGTAATTGAAATTTCTAACCATCTGACTTCGAGATAAAGGGAGAGTATCCTGAAAGGGTCTCACCTATTTAGGTGAGCCTTTAAAAGAAGGTGACGTGTCAGAGAGGCACTCCTGCTGGCCTGGGAGAAAGTAAACGGCCTTGCTGTGAACTGCCTGCCTATGGAGGGGGCCATGTGGGTAGGACCTGAGGGTGGCCTCAAAGAGCGGAGAGCAACCCCCAACAGCCAGCAAAAGTAGAAGAAAAAAAAGAAAAAAAAACCACCAAGAACTCAGTCCTACAACTGCAAGGAACTGAATTCTGCTGACAATCTGAATGAGCTGGGAAGAGTACCCAGAGATTCAGATGAGAATGCAGCCCAGTCACACCTTAATTTCAGCCTTGTGAGATCCGAAACAGAGAATCCAGCTACACCATGCCCAGACTTGTGACCTACAGAAACTAAGACATAAAAAATGCCAGTTATTCTAAGTCACTAAATGTGTGGTAATTTGTCATGCATCAATAGAAGCATAACAAACCACCCTTGTATTTACATGCTAGTGCCTAGTCTTAAAAGGAGGAAGTAAGAGTTATGGAAAGATAAACTGCAAAGCAATTCCATTGTTAGCTACATTAAATTTTTTAAGAGATAAGATTCTTTTAGAACAGGACATTTAATATACAGTCCATCACTGGAAACATCTCAGAGGAAAACTATGAGACAATGTAGTCTATATATCATTGCAGTACTTAACCTCGGGCAGTAATTCTGTAGCAGTACCCCTGATTACAAGAAAATGCTGGGAAGTTTTATCTCTAAAATCTCTGAGTTAGGAGCCTCTGGCCTAGATGTTATCGCTGCTGTTGTTCCAGTTCTTTCTTGAGTATGAAGACTTGCTTAAAAGTTGGTTCTTATCTCTATTTGTTAATGGTTTTGATCATTTATATCCAGAAAGCATACATTATTAATATATTTTAATCAGAGAACTATGAAGTAGTATGAATTCATATTGGCTAACATCTTATAACATAATCCACAGCTGAAAGGGGCTACAAAAAATGTAGCTAAAATTGAAGCTTCTAAACAAAAGGTTGTAATTTCTAAAAGATCAAATATGGCCAAACTTCTAATATTTAAACTGAAGCAATATTCATATATCTATAAAATATTACAAATATGAAAAGGTTTATCTGATTTATAAAAATGTCATGACATCAGGAAATTGGTTTCAGACCTCGGAAGTACAATGTGAGAGAAATGAAGGTTATCGTGAACTGCCTAACAATTTCTCATTTTAAGACTGCAATACTGTCACCTAATCAAGGAAAAAAGCTTATGGAAATTTTTCAAAACCACAACTCATTCCTTACATCCTCTAGATCTGTACTGAGTATTCACTGCAATGAAACTGCTGTTGCAGGCATCAACACTGTCCCTTTATTGCTAAATCCAAAGGACTCTTTCCAATTCTAATTTGACCTATCAGCAGTAACCACTTATCACTGTTGACCTCTCTTCCCTTCTTGAAAAGCTGTGCTCCTGTGATATCCAAATCTCCTGGGTTTCTTTGGAGCTCTCAGGCAGCTCAGTCTTGGTATCTTTCTTGTCTTCCATAGGACTGTAGTACTAGAAAAACCCCGTACAGCTTAAATATTAAGGCATTGTACTGAACCTTTGTAACCGAGGGTGAAGAATTAACATAATTATGATTACTAAATCATTGTATAGGTGCCTCTTACATCCAGTAAAGTATAGAACAGCAAAAGGTTAATATCTGAAATCACTGAAACTGGCTGGATTTAGCCTAGACCTGCTATTATGATGGCCATTCTAAACAGGTCTCACCCTTGTTTATGGTTACTCAAAATTTAGCCCCTCCCCTGTGTATACTTATTATTGTGGTGGTAATTCTGTACTGACCTTACCTTTGTTTATGGTTCTTTCAGAACTAGGCTCAACCTCGTGCAAACTTGCCATTGTGATGGCAACCAGGCCATCCTCCTGCTTAATATCCACATGGAAAACCTGACTGACCTCTACTCTGTACTGTCCTATCCCAGAACCTTGATCTCTGGTAATGACTGTAATGCGCCCTTGTTTGGTACCCATCCCATGATGTTCAACCCCTTCATGTTTATGAAGGAAGGAACCTGTGTCCAATTCCATCCCAATTTTCATTAGCACCCCAGTGGTATAAAATATGAGAACCTCTGCAGTTCAGGGAGGCTGATTTGAGATTGTACATCTCTAGCCTCTGGCCGGCGAATAATCCTCCCTTCCTTCCTAGCCTGGTTGGGTGTGTCTGTCTATTCTGCCATGCCCAGGGAACAAACCAGCCCCAGGATCACCCGCCCCGCCTCTGAACACTGAAACACTGGTATCCCTGAGGGCTCTGCATTAGGCCCTCTACTCTCACTATACATCCTCTAGCTGGGTGATTCTATTAACCACCATGAATTCAATTACTATTTATGCTGATAACCTCCAAATCCATTTTATCTTCAGCCCAGATCAAAGCTCTAAATCCATGTGTGCTACTGCCTATCAAACATCTCAATTTAGATTTCACACAGGCATCTGACACATTCTCAAAAGAAAACTCGTTTTCTTCCTTCCAAAATCTCTTCTTTCTCCTGTGTTTCCCATCTCAGGAGATAGAATTTCCTTTTACCAGGAAACGTAGCCATCACTCTTGTCTCCTTTCCCCTCATCCCACACACATCAATTACCAAGTACTACCTAGTCTGTCTCCTAAAGAGCTCTGGAATACAGATATTTTTCTTCATTCTCACAGCCACAGACGATTTCAAGCCATCATTACCTCTCACCTGATCTGCAATAGCCTTGAGTAGACTGTCACCCTCCTCCAATCTTGCGTTCCCACCTAAGCTATTCTCCACAGCACAGACAGAGCAATCCTTCCAAATATAAACCTTTTCTCGTAACCTCCAAGATAAAACCCTTGGAGTTTTCCCACAGATTCAGGATGAAGTCTAGATTCCTTAATGGCCTAAGAGGCCCTTTAGGATTTGACCCTGGCTTCCTTTCTAGCCTCAACCCCTGTTTCTTCTCCACCCTGAGCATTCTAAGCCACATCGAACTTCTCTGGGTTCTCTGAATTGGCTGTGCTACTTCATATTTCCAGACCTTTACCAACACTATGTACTTTGCCTAGAGCATCCTCCCCTACTTCTTCATTAGGTTATTTCCAAAGTGAATCCCTTCTGTTTTCAACTTACCCTAATGTACTACACCATAGCACCCGATATTTCCCAGTTTATGCACTTCTCACACTATAACTGCCTATTTTTCCTGTCTGAATCTCCCACAGGCTATAAGGTATAGAACATATCAGGGATAGTGGCTGTCTTATTCACCACTTTACCTCCAAAATCCAGTGCAGTGCCTGATATGTAGTAATCATCAATAAATATGGATGAAAAAAGGAATAATACATCACGTTTTAGAGATACTTCAATAACTTAGCTCTTTGTTCAGGAACATGTGCCATATTTTAGGAAGAAGACACTCAAATATATTTTCCACTGCTTACTTCAATTTTATTATTCTTATTTCAAATAATCAAAACAGACCGGATATGAAAAATATTTAGAACTATACTTAGGAAATCAATAACCAGACAAGCAGTCATATACCAACAGGCTTATCTACTTTGACCTTCTGCACTGGCAATAGCAAAGACACCAAAGACACAAGTAGTTTATACTTCGGTCACAAATCAATAAAAGTAGTACAGAAAGCTCCCTGGATCATCTACCTGCTGTATGATACTGCGATCCGGTGAAAATGGAAAAACAAAAAACAATGTAATCTACGTAGAAGTGATAAAGGGCTAACCAAACTTTACAGAAGGAACTTTGCAAGGCAACGGATAAGGAGCAAAGGAAAACATAATATGCCTACTTCCCCCCAAAATTCCCTTTTAGATTGTGAAATATTTTGTGTTTCTATTCTGTAAGATGTACCTAGAGCACAAAATACCAGCAGTAACAACCATATTTAGACAAATTACAACTTTTCTAAGTTTTCTTGTCTATCAAGAGTTACTGCAGTTATAATATGCATGAAGTACTTTGAAAACAACAGCATTGTTCAAAAATAGCTTACTGTTTTAATCTGTGGCTTTGTAGATTAGATATTTAAACAAGCAAAGATAAGGGGAGTGTAAATTTAATTGCTATTTGATGGTCAAATAAAGAGCTTCAATAGCTTAGCCATGGTTTTAGTTATTCCTTACAGATCATATAACTCAATTAATTTGTTGAGAATTAATGCTATTTGGGCTTCCTTATGATAAGGAAATTGTAATCAAATCAAAGCAGAACTGTTATTATGACTCATCTTCTAAGAAATAAAATTAGCTTTGCTATTTAGAGAAACCACCACAAATCATTCTGCTGCCATATTTCATATAATCGTAAAATCTAGAAAGAGTTAAACAAGTATCTAATCCAGCGGTTCTTAACCATTTTTAGAATCTAATAAAAATTATAGATGCTCTTTATGCCATAAATGAAAAATGCTGTATATAATCTCAGAGGACCCATGGGATACTTCTCCCATTATCCCCAGGTTCAGAATTCCTCATCTTATACAACCCCCTCATTTTGTACTGAGAACACTGATGCTCAAAAAGGTTAAGTGACATACCCAAGAGCACAGAGTTAATATCAAAGGAACCAGAACCAGAACATTTTATAAGTGAACATTTTATTTCATTTTACCTTCAAAACAACTCTGCAAAGTATTACCATTCCTATTTTTTTAAAGAAGGAAAATGTGCTCTTAAATGCAGTAATTTGCAAAGATAAACAAAAGGGCTAGAATTCACATTACCCTCTTTTCTCATCCTAACTCCATTCTATAACACTACCAAAAAGTAAAATAAAAAGAGAATGGGAAAGCAAATGACAAAGAAAGACCAACTCAAATTGCATGCAGTAAGTTATAAGTCTCAATTAGGGGTCAAAGAAAAGTGACAATTAAAATCAATAGCAAGCAAAATTGAAGAGGAGATAGTGGCATTTGAACAATCTATGCTCTCCTTCATTCTGGAATAAAGCCATGTAAGGGTCATGGCATAAAAACCAGGGATGGCAAGGCTTCAAGGAAGAAGTGACCAAGTATGTCAAATGCCGTAGAAAAATCAAGTAAGGAAAAGTATCCACTAGGTCTAGCAATGAGGAAATCACTGGTGACCTTATTAAGAACCAATTTAGTGGCAGAACTTGTCAAATAGGAAAATAAAGGATTTCACTAAAACTTATGCACATCAAATGCAACTTTTTTAAAATCTTCTTTTGTAATGTCAGATCAATTTGTGCTACTCCTGAAAAATCACTTTGAAACCTGAAAAACTACCTGGACTGCATCCTGAGAATTCGTTCACCAATATCATCATCAAAGCTAGCATTCATTAAGCACTTACTATGTTCCAGGAAGTGTGCTAAGTAATTTACATGATTATCACACTTAACACTCACAACTTTGTGTAGTCGGTACTACAGACTATCTCCACTTTACAGAGGAGGGAATTAAGGCTTAGAGAGCTTAAGTAACTTGGCCGAAGTAACTTTACTAAGCCTTTACCAAGTGCAAAGCACTATTCCTAAATATAGGGATACAGATACGAATAAAAACACAACCCTTCCCCTCAAAGGCTTAAAGAAATAATGGGAATGACAGAAAAGTAAACAAAACAATTCAAACAATATAAAGAAATAAGCACAGAGATCCATCACTGCGCTCAGAGGAAGAGTACCTAATCCAAAGTGGGTGAAAGACAGTAACTTGGTAAGGTGATACTGGAGGAAAGCATGTGAGAGTGGTGAGATATGAAAGAGGATAGGTAGAGGCTCACTCGGGGATAGCACTGAACAACATGCAAAGAAGTCTGGATTTAATCCTATAGGCCAGCGGTATTTAAACAGCACTGCTCAAAGACTTAGCATTCTTCAGAGAAATCTCAGAGGGGATATTTTGATGGGGCGGTGGGGCGGGGAGGTGAGGGGAGAAAACAGAGGTGGTGAATAAAAGACGCAAGTAGGTGCAGTTTGAAGACTGAGTGTACAGACTTGTGGCTCGGGCAAATGTGCAGGGGTGCATTCTTTGGTGAGAGGGATTATAAAACGAGCAGCTATGGGAAGGAGGATGCAACAGAACCTTGTCTTCCCATGTTCTGACTCTTGAACTATGCTTACCTTAGCCTAATTCCATTTACGTAGCTTCATAAAGAAAGAAACGGCCTAATTTTATATATTATACCTGCCAAATCTTTACTCATTTTAGGATGTACAAGTACCCATGAGGAGGAAGTTCAATAAAGGATCAGCTATGAAAGACAGAGGAAAGAATAGTGTAATGAAAGTGATAAAGGGGGAAAATGAACCTGGAAGCATAAATTCTCAACCACTGAGCATGGGAATATAGAAATTGAAAACTCAGAAATCAGAAAACCTAATTCCTAGTCCCAACTTTTTAGCCTGAATCCTGACTTTCCAGATGTAACATTCTCTGATACAATATAAAGAGCCACATTCTACAGTCACTGTTCTCTTAGGAGGTGCATGTGGCTCATGTGGTTGAAGCTAGGTTGAATTAGAGTACCATTATGTCCTGGGCCACTCACCCTTCCTCCTCAGAAAGGCTAGGCGGGGGGAAATGGACAGGAAACAATGGCCACACACAGCACCACCACTCAACCACTCCAGTTTCATGAGTATAAGAAGAAATCCCCTTACTCCCTTTGAAAGTTCCAGCTCTTAAAAAAAAAAAAAACACAACCCATGGACCATTAGCACTGCATGATACCCTCCTATTGAGGGAAGTCCCAATTATTCTTTTGCTCAATCCTAACTCAAATGTTAATCAAAAGAACATTATTAAAATATGATCATTTAAAAAATAAACATTGTATGTCTTCCTTCACTTTATTTGGTATGCCTTTAAAATGAAGCCAGCTAACTAACTACCAATCGATTACACGCACCAGAAAGGGGGAAAAAAGTATTTTAAAAAATCCATGCAGAAAACTGACAACATACAGCAAATATAATTAAGGTAGTCCTTATTCCTCATTCCTTTCTTGGGCTACCAGCTTTTAAGGCACATATTAAATTTATTCCCAATCTTTTTCCCACAATCTTTGGTTCATGCAACATTTAAATAGAGAGCTACAGTTCATACAGTAAAAAACAAATTTCTTTCAGTAAAAGGAACACAAAAAAAATTTACTTCCTCACACAACCAAACACACACAGACGTCTAATAATTTCCACTTATATTCAATATTCAAGGATCAGGGAGGGCTATACTCACCCAAAGGGTCCTCTACTAATATTTAAAATCTAATTCACAAACCTGGTCTCATAGGTAGGTAATTCTTAAGTTAGTGAAATGGAGAACAAGGTCTTTGGAGTAAGGCTGTAATCTTATAAATTGTACAGTCTTGGGCAAACCCTTACGACAATTCTCCCTCCCTTGGTAGAATGCTTTCAGATATTAAAAAAATAATACACAATTTGAAATGTCTCAAGCAATAAGGACGATTAATTCCCAGGACAAGGAGTCTAGAGTTAGGGCAATTACAGGGCTACTCAGGTCATGTCATCAGGGACCCACGCTTTGTCCCTTCTACTCTGCCATTCCCAACATATATATTAGTTTTGCCCTCAGGCTTGTACTTTCACGATTACAAGATAGCCTCAGCAACTCAAGCATCACATTCTCATACACATTTCCAGCAGGAGAGAGAGAACTTCCCTTCCTTGTGTCCTTCATGAAGGAGGAGGAAACTTTCACAGAAGCCCCATAACTGGGTCATGTGCTCATTCCTAAACCAATAACATGCAAGGTGCTGAAGTAATCCTGATGATTTTTTTACTAATAAAAATGTATTTCTTGGGCTTGGGAGACTAACTTCTCCCAATACTTATACCAAACAAAGGGACTGTTAGCAAAGACAAAAGTTAGGCAAACTATCTGCCACAACCACCCTGCAAAGCTGTTGTAAAGATTATTTGTATAATCTAAGTGAAATGCCTAGTATCCTATCTGCTATATTGTAACTTTTTTTTTCATTTCCTGAATAATTTGAGACTTATTTTCAACTTCAAAATTTGTCAAATTCAGTAAATCATACTAAGTTATCTGATGCAATGTAATATTTACTATGATAGTAAACAGATTCCACAATTTATAAATAATTTTGTACCGTAAGTTTTATAACAAAAGTCCTATGAACCAACTTGTCAGAATTTGCTTCTGTCTGCAAGCAGAGAAGACTTGGAACCAAAATATTTCAAAACGTTTAATCAAATCATATTGGCAACAATGTTAGGCTATCTCTAAAAAATATATACTTCTAAAATAAACAAATATTTCCATTCAATAAAATCAATTCTACAATGTATTTTACCTGTACTCAAGCGCTCCTTTTCATTAAAGGTACTTGAGTTCTAGTGGTAAAATGCAGGGGAAAGAAAATTTCTTTTTACCTTGAAATGTCAACCTAGATAGGTATGATTACCTGATCAACCAAAAGTTTAATAACAATAAACAAGCCAGTCAAGAATTCCCTTTATTCTTAACTTGTTCAGTTCTTTAATGCCTTCAGAATGACATTCTATGTTAACTCTTTTATCATAGATTTCAAAACACTCTATAAGCTCACTGTTGACCTTTTCTTCTTCAGGGGTTGAAAAGAATTTAAAATTTAAACTAAATATTTATTTATGTGTTTTACACATCTAAGTATAATATAAGGAATCAGATTTTTGTAAAATACTCTCCTTAAATGCATGTACAAAATAAAGGATAAGAGCTACAACGATATATTATACTAGTAAGTGATTACATTAAAAAAATGAGGCTCTGGGATGTTAAAATTTGTTCCCCATAAAATAGTACTGTTAACAGCATTAAGAAAAAGATGGACCAGACGGGCAGAGGGAAGGAGGAAGAGTTCTTATTTAGTTATGCTCAATTTGAGATGCTGCCCCAAAGTCTTGCCCAATAGACAGAAATGAAAACTGGATGAAGGGCTGCACGGATCAAAATGGTGGCGAGTAAGACACTTCAGGGCTCCGTCCCCCCACAGGCTTGAACAACCAGCAGCAACTGGCAGAAACATCTTTCTAAAAGTTCCAGAAAACAGTTAAAGGACTGCAGCAACAAGGAGAGCAATGAATCAAGCAAAAGGCTACATAAAAGCGGCAGGATCTGGTGGGGCATGGCTGTCCCTCCCCACCCCTTACCAGCTTGGCAAGGGGCTGAGCCACGCTCGCAGCGCAGATCCCTAGCCCCGGTTCTGGAGGGAGCATTGTAACTCTTGCACATTCGAGAGCCAGCATGTCTGGTCCATCTGTGGTGGTGACCTGAGGGACTCACCATCCCAGAACCTGCACAGCGTGCAGAAGGCAGCTCCCAGAGCTCACCTACAGAACTCTGTGCAGAGCAATCAGGTAGTGCTACCTGGCTGTAGGAATATAATGCGATGTCCAGGACCATGAGCAAACTAGGGGGGTCTTCAGAACCTGTAAACGGGAATACCGAAGGCCACTTGGGCATAAGACAACAGGATAAACAGAAGGGAACAAAAGGGCACTAGGCTTTGTGTTCTGAAGGAGTGCACTCACACAGATAAATCTGCAAAGAAGGAGCAAGTGTTTTTCTTTTTTCCTTTTGTTTTCTGCTAGCTTTCAAGGAAAGATGTTATAATACTACAATACCCTGATACAAGCTTAAGGAATAGATGCCTCAGAGTCTAACTTCCAACAATAATACATTAAAATACCAAAATTTCCAGGTTTCAACAACAGGTGACAAAAAATACAAGAAAACTGGAAGTGATGGCCCAGGCAAAAGAGAAAATTAAAGCATTAGAAACCTCAATGAGGAGGACTGGACCTGGGAAATACCAGACAAAGACCATTTTTTTTTTTAAAGGCCCTAAATATGCTCAAAGAAATAAAGGAAATATGGAAAAGAACTAAAGGAAATCAAGAAAATTATAGATTGACACAAAGACAATATCAATAGAGAGCTGGAAATAATGAAAAGAAACCAAACAGAGCTGAAGACCTCAGAAACAGAAAGTTAAAACTTTCTATGGGGGTTCAACAGCATATTGGAGCTGGCAGAAGAAAATATCCATGAATTTGAAGTTAAGACAACTGAAATCATTTAGTCTGAGAAGAAAGAAGAAAAGTTAACAGAGCCTAAGGAACCTGTGTGACACCATCAAGTGTACCAATACACACATTTTGAAGAGAGAAGGCAGCAGAGAAAATATTCAAAGAAATAATAGCTGAAAACTTCTCACATTTAATGAAAGACATGGATATATACATCCAAGACAGTCAACGAACAGGATTAACCCAAATAAACCCATCTCGTGGCATATTAAGAATTCTGAGAGGAAGTGGCTGTGGCTCAATTGGTTGGGCTCCCGTTTACCATATAGGAAGCCCTGGGTTCGATTCCCGGGGCCTCCTGGTGAAGGGAAGCCGGCCCACACGGCGTGGTGAGCTGGCGTAGCAAGATGCCGCAACAAAGGGAGACAAGCAGACACAGAAAACTGCAAAAGCAAATGGACACAGCAAGCACAAGCAGCAAGGGGGGGGATAAAATAAATAAATAAAAATAAATCTTAAAAAAAAAAAGAATTCGAAAGCCACAAAAGAGAAGCAACAAGCCATGTACAAGGGAGCCTCAACAAAATTAAGTGCCAAATTCTCATTGGAAACCACAGAGGCAAGAAGATGGGATGACATATTTAAATTGCTGAGAGCAAAAAACTGCCAACAAGGATTTGTATACCTGGCAAAACTGTCTTTCAAAAATAAGGGAGAGATTAAGACATTTCCAGATAAATAAAAGTGAAGGTAGTTCATCATCACTAGACCAGCCCTATAAGAAATGTTAGAGAAAGTTAAAAAAGACACACTATTATACACCAAATATACATTTGTTAGTCTTCTCCCTATTTTCTAGCAAGGGAACACAGTTACTTCTATACATAAGCAAAGTTTTCTATCTTGGTGGAATTAGAATGATGTTCCAGGAGGGATTCTTATATAAAGAAGTAGTCATGAGAGTCAGATAAGCCCAATAAACCCTGGAGACCACTGAGGTAATCAAATCAGTCAAGGACAGACACATCACAATGACATCCAAAATCACTGAATACTTAGGGCTAAAGAGAGAATGAAAAAATTACAAGTGGCAAAATAACAGTTGATACATCTGGGCTCAGAATGGCTCAGATTACCTGTTTCTGCTCTTTTCCTTGCTCTGTGTTTTACATGCAGAGCAGAACACGTTTAGAGGACTGAAGATATCAGTGGTGAATGGATCAGGAGGAAAACAGCCTAAAAATGGACTCTTGGCAAATTTACTACGTCTTAGGACTATTGGGAGACAATTCCTCACAGATTTCTATATACATCTTGGGAGCTGAAGTACTGACTGGCTTTGTGCTGGACCACCTTTTCTAGGATGCTTGTAGACTACACAGCCTTGGAAGACAAAATGTGCCCTTCTAGAACCAAAGGCAAGTTTTTTTTTACTTTCCAGTTTAATAAAGATAACTTCTCCCACTAGGGCAAAGGTCAGAGAAGGTTACTGCACGTTGTAATGATTACGTTCATGTGTAGTCTTGGCAAGATGACAGTGCCCAGTTCTCTGGTCACACAAGAATTGGCTTGACTGTTACTGTGAGGGTATTTAAAGGATTTAAATCAGTTGTCAGTTGATTGCGTGTATAACTAATTACATCTAACATCAACAAAGGCAACTGCCTTCAGCAAAGAGAGAAGTCTCCTCCAATCAGTTGAGTCCTTAAAGAAAGAACTGCTGATTTCAGCTTTCAGAAAGAATTTCTATCTCTACTTCAGCCAGCTGGTTTCTCCTGCAGAATTTATCAAAACCTTCATCAGAATTACCATCTTGAGGCCTACCCTACAGAATTCATACTTGCCAATCCCCACAGTCACATGAGCCAATTCCTATAATAAACCCCATGCTGTTCATACACACACACACATTTTGGTTCTGTTTCTCTGAAGAAACTAATGCATGCATTATAAAAGATGGCCTGGGTTCCCTAAGCTGTTAGGCAACTTACTCAGGTGTGGGCATCATCTGGCTCTCTTCATGTTGCCCTGTGGGAACTGAATCTCAAGAAACCAGCACACGTTAAGTCTGGCAATTCTACTGCAGCAAGTAATAAACCATCCCTTGTCTCTAACACAGGAGTGCCCTGTCTTCAGCCATCATGTGTGAAATGTTGGCAGACTAACATTCACAGTTCTTGACAAGCAGTTTGGGCCACTCTAGGTAAGTCTGTCATTTCCCATCACTATACAAGGTGATAATGTACACAAAATCTAACCAACATGAGAAAAAAGCCTATCAGCATAGCCTGTGTATTTATGTATACGTATCAACGTATAATTACTATATGTTTCTTAAAGCTGTAATATGTTTGCAAACTTTTTGTTCTACTTAAGTTCCTTACTTGATGTAAACAGTCAATGTTTACCTACATCCTCTTTCCTTTTGTCATTTGCTAAGAGTACAGTCTCTATTTCACACCTGGACCACTAAAAATAATTGGATATATTCATCTCAGTGTAAAATATGCTTAAAATCATTAATGACATAAGGAAATTATATCAGAGGCCACCAAATTATGTTTCATTTAGACAAACATATTACTTCTCTTTCAAAAAAATATCTATAAACTACTACAATTTCCCCAAAATTATGCATATGCGTTGTTACCTCTCCTATATGTCATAGCCTATTAGCTAATCATTTGCTTAGTGGATAGATTTAATTATCATAACAGCTCCTTTTGATAATGGGGAAGCCTTTAAGCCTGCTGGTCATCATTACAGAATTTGAGCTTTTTACATTACCAAAGAGGTCATTATAAATTAAGACCATTCTAAATGAGGCTGATTAAAAAATTAAGTGTTAACAATGTAAGAGAGAAACCCTCAAGATAAAGGAAGCACATGATGAGCTAGAAATACAACTATATACTACTAAGAGGCCAGTTCCCATAAATTCACCTCACTTACCATGAGAATTCAAAAATTAGTTTTTAATGGTGATATTCAATGTAACTAAAAGTAATTATTAAAATCCTGTCAATTTTCTTTGCCTATTCACTTAACTATTTCTCTTGAACGTATTCATAAACAGACAACAGCAAAACTAATTTTTTACTTCATGAATGAAAATGTCTTCATGAAGAAGCAGTATGTATGTATGTATACACTCATATACACATACACACACAAACAAACATCCACGGAATAGCACCAATTCTTCCATGAATCAAAATTCCCTCCCAGGAAGTTCTCAAACAATATAAAAGAGTTGGAAGTTTTACTGTTTCACAATACAATAAGTAATAGATAATTTATTCCAGTAACCAGGAAATTTACTAGTATTATAAAGTCAGTTTATTTAAGAAAAAAAAAGTTTTTAAAAAAACTTCATACCACGTTTTGGGATCTCATCACACTATGTAAATGAGGACTAGAGTGTTGTGTAGCTATCAATTACCGAGCAAATGTGATGTTCCAGGCACTGCACCAAGCACTTCATAAACACAGCCTTATTTAATCCCAACTGAGATGGAAGTATTATTTCTGTACTTTTAAATGAGGATGCTAAAACTCAGGGAGATTAAGTGGTTGCCCAACGTCTTACAATTCAGTAGGGACAAAGCAGTAACTGGATCGTCTGACTTGGAAGCCTATGGTGGTAACATTACTGCCATAACTATGAATTCCTTAAAAGCAACCAATGTCCATTCTTGATTCCAGGCTCAACTTGAGACTTCAATTTGGCTTCCTCTGGAGGAGAATACACTGTTTGTGCCAAATCAACTATTCTGGTACATGTGCCAGTAATATTTATTGTGGTAAACTGGTTCCAGCTGCTATAATTTTTGGTACAATGCTATAAAATCTTACATTAGGCACCAGGTTCGAAGAAATAAATACACATGGTCAACACAACCCTTGAATAGTCCCTAGAAAGTGGCATATTGGTGACCAGGCACGTCTCAGTATTTCAATAAAGATGTTTTTCTTCTAGCATTGCAAGAGATCACAGTTTTTGAACTAAGCACCACATACAGAACTGGACAACATTTCATGGGTACACATGCCAACTACGTGTCAAAACTTCAACTATTTCAATTATTGTTTTACCCTTCTTTTCCTTAGTAATACATAAGAAAATGGCATTGGCTGCATATATAATGAGGCTCTATCATTTGAGAAAAATGAAAGTATTTTTGGAAGACATCTTTTTATAATCCTCAATAATTTTCTAATTTTTCATTTTCAAGATATCTTTTGTAAAAACAAGTATCAATAGAAGCAGATATTATTGAAATTTATATTTAATTATACTGAATTAGCAAACATTTTCGCATGTTAAAGTAATCTTATAATTGTAGATGCTAAGTTTATAGTGGTCTTTCTAGAAGATAATTTTTTTTATTGATCTCTGCTCTGGATAAACCACAAAAGCTGTCTACTTTTCAATCTCCAGCTTTCTCATGAAAAACAATGAAATCTAAATTCCTGGAAGGTCGTATGTAAATGCCAAGTGCCAGGAAGTATATATTTAATTTATATTTGTAAGTATAATTTTAATTTAATAGCATTCCTTGTCTAAACCTCTTATCAGAACTTTGCCAAGAATTTTGTAAGCCCTGCTTTCAAGATAAAATTAAAAAGTTAAAGGGAAGAAGTTAGTTAATATCGAGTGTAGGGTTGTTTCAGGAGAAGAATAAAGAGAAAAGGAATCAGAATTACTTTGTATATAAGGCTTTTTTCCCCTTTCACTCCACCCAGTTATGAAGAAAATTGTGGTAATATTTTAACCCAGACTGAGATTCTAAACCATGTGTGGGTGTATAACTTTACCAGGAAAAACCATCTTAAATTATATAAGCTGAGTACTCTCACCGAAATGATTTACAATTAGAAACTTCAGTCACAGTTCCAATTCTTTTTTATGCTGCTGGATCAACTATCCATGCTAATGATGGGCAACTGAAATTCACAAATAACTTGACAACTACTTTAAATAAGGTCAGTTACTTCAAACATTGCCCTCACCAAAGTTATCCATGGACTAAGAGTGAAAAGTCATCAGAACTTCACAAATGAGTTTGCGTAACTTAAATAATGCAAGGTTATTCTCGCAATTATGAGTTCAACATAAAGAGGGGGTAAATGAACACACGGCTTTAAAAACGTTTAATTTAGAATTCAGAACTTAAAACACAGCAAGATGCTGTTACCCTTGAAATGGACAGCGCAGGGGGGGCAGAGCAATGAACACTACGGGACAGACAGTTCCTGAGGGTGGGCGAATACCTCTAAAGGGCACTGTGACACCCAACACGCCCCTTTTGGCGACTCCGGGTGCCTGCAGCTCGGCGGCCCGCAGAGGGACCCCGGGAATAAAACGCGCGAGGGGCTAAGGCACAGCCTAGGGGCCGGCGCCTCGGGTTTTTGTAAGTAAGCCCCGAGCTAACTCCACGTCCGAGCCGGAGCTCAACCCCACGGGCGAGGCCAGGGCCGCGAGCACGCCAGGCCTCGCCCCGCGCCGCCCGCTGCCTAGCAACGCGGCGAGCCGCCCCGCACCCGGCGCGCCCGGGTCGGAGGGGAAGGGCCGCGGGCGTGTGTGTACCTCCTTCTTCTTCTGGCCTCCCCCGAGCTGGATGCACAGGAGCAGCAGCAGGAGCAGGAAGGGAAAGCTGCCGGCCGGCAGGTGCCACAGCCGCCGCCCCGCCTGCCTGCGGCGTGAAGGAGCGCCCCCGGCCCCCATCGCCGCGGGGCAGCGTCTCCTCCACGCGCGGTGGCCGTGCGCGCCCAGCTCCTCCCGGCGCCCCGCAGCCGCCGGGCACGCCGCGGGAGCCCCCTGGCCGGGCTCTCGGGGGGAAGGCAGCGGCGTCGCGGGATCCGCGGGCGGCGGCCGAGGACGCGGAAGGCGGGACTGGCAGAGCATCCGGTTCACCGGGAGAGCGAACCTGGAGCGGGCCGGGAGCGCAGGAAGTGGGCGTGGCGAGCGGGCGGCGCGGGGCTGCGCCCTGGCGGGGCCGCCGACCTGCGCCGCGGGCCGTGCCGCCGCGTGGGCAGAGGCTAGGCCCCAGGAACTTGCCAGGCGCCTCTTATTCCAACGCTGCCTGAGCCTTAGGCGGACCTAATTGCCTCCTTGAAGGAGGGAATGGAGAAGGAGCTGTCTTCGAGACGTCGGCAATCTCCGTTCCCACTGGGACATTTTTGGCGCTGCAGCTGTCTCACGCATGAACCTTCTGCAGGGCTCTGACATTTTACTCCAAAGCCCCCTGGATGCAAAGAGGCCGTCCCACGACCTCACAGCTCTTCCAGCCCCAACTGGGGAGCCTGAGGAGCGAACCCAGACACCACTTAGTTCACTCATTCATTCCTATAGTATTCCTTGAGCACTTCAGGGCAGAGCACTGTACTAGGCACTTTCAGCGCAAAAAAAAAAAAAAATGAATAGGACTTAATTCTATTCCTTCTCTCTGAAAGTCTGCATTTTAAGAATAACAACACTTGGGCTGCTTACATGTCTTGGCAATTGTGAATAATGCTGCTATGAACAACAGTGGGCAAATACTTGCTTGAGTTGCTGCTTTCAAGTCTTCGGGATATATACGTAGAAGCGGGATTGCTGGGTAAGAGGGTCAATCTATACCTTACTTTCTGAGGAACTGCCAAACTGTTTTCCACAGGCGCTGCACCATTTTACATTGCTACTAGCAATGAATGCCTGTTTCTATTTCTCCACATCTGCTCCAGCATTTGCAAGTTTACGTTTTTTTTAATAGTAGCCATTCTTGTGGGTGTGAAATAGTATCGCATTGTGGTTTTGAGTTGCATTTCCCTGATGGATAATGAGATTGAGCATCTTTTCACGTCCTTTTTGTTTGTCCATTTGTATATCTTCTTTGGAGAGATGCCTATTCAAGTCTTTTGCCCATTTTTAAGTTGGATTATCTTTTTCTGGTTAAGTTGAAAACTTTCTTTGTATATTCTGGATATTAAACCTTTATCGTAAATGAAGTTTCCAAATATTTTCTCCCATTCTGTAGGTTGTCATTTCACATTCATGATAAAGTTCTTTGAGGCACAAAAGTTTTAAATTTTGATGAGGTGCCATTTATCTATATTTTCTTTTGTTGCTTGTGCTTTGGGTGTGAAGCCTAAGAGACTGTTGCCAACCACAAGGTCCTGAAAATGCTGCCCTACGTTTTCTTCAAGGGTTTGATAGATCTGGCCCTTATATTTAGGTCTTTGATCCATTTTTAGTTGATTTTTATATAAGGTGGGAGGTAGACATCCTTCATTCTTTTGCAAATGGAGATCCAGTTTTCCTGGCACCATGTGTTGAAGAGACTATTCTTTCCCAATTGAGTGGTCTTTACCCCTTGTCAAAAATCATTTGGCTATAAATGTAAGAATTGATTAATAAACTCTCAATTCAATTCCATTGATCTATATGTCTGTTCTTGTGGCAGTACCATGCTGTTTTAATTACTATGGCTTTGTGATAAGTTTTAAGATTGGGAAATGTGAGTCTCCAACTTCACTCTTCTTTTTCAAAATGGCTTTAGGTATTTGGTGTCCCTTACCCCTCTATATAAATTTGATGATTGGCTTTTCCATTTCTGCAAAGAAGGCTGTTGGAATTTTAATTGGGATTGCCTTGAATCTGTAAATCATTTTGGGTAGAAATGACATCTTAACAATATTTCATCTTCCAATCCATGAACATTTTAGCAATGTTTTGTAGTTATCTTTTACAAATCCTTTACATATTGGTTAAATTTATTCCTAGATATTGAATTCTCTTAGTTGCTACTGTAAATAATTTTTTTCTTGATTTCCTCCTCAGATTGCTGATTACTAGTGTGTAGAAATACAACTGATACTTGCATGTTAATCTTATACCCCACCACTTTACTGAATTTCCTTTTTAGCTGTAGGAGCTTTGTTTGTGGATTTTTCAGGATTTTCTATATATACTTACCTTCATGCTTCCCCATTAACTTTTTAGTCCTCATCGTTACCTGACTTTATTTGCATTCTTCCCCATTAGGATGAAAACTCCATGAGGCAGAAGCTTTTTTTCCAAACTGTGTAAAATAAAGTATATAGGAATATCTTACAAAGTGGGGAGCAGATATACATTGATTAGTATGGTATGCTATCTCTACTGGAACAAAGCCAGTTTATCACTAGGCGATGCTTTGCTGCAGTTCTGTAGGATGTATTTCATTTTCTTGGAAAGCCCCTGCAGGTCAATTGGTTTTGTCTTCTGGAAAAGTCTCTCTTGGAAAGGGGTTCCATCCTGGCAACGCCCTATGCAGGTGGCCATTTTATTTTACTTTAGTTAATAAAATTTTATCAAACTTCATAATATATGTTGGTACTTTTGATCAACTGGGTACTACTAGTAACTGTAATTAATGATAACACAATCCAAAAGATAAATTCAATACAGCCTATGGTCAAGGAAGGTTTTTGTTTTTTAATCAAATTTCAATGTATACAAATTTTTGTTTGCAGAGAAGAATAATTAATAGGTCAATAAAAGTTTTTCAAGCATAAAAACATAATAGGATAAAATTCCATCTGATTACACAGCTGGTGGAATGGTAAATTCATTTAAAAATGTTGAGAAACTGTCCATTTCTACTAAGCCTGACTACACCTCTCCTATGACCCAGCAGTTCCACATGGACATATATCCACCAAATGACATGCACAAATGTGTACAGCAGCTTTATTCTTAATAGCTCAAACCTGGAAATAGGCCAAATCCATCAACAGCAGAACAGATAACTTGTGATATAGTCATACTATACAACAGTAAAAAGCAAATAACTACAACTATTCATAACAATGTCGATGAATCTCGTAAGAATCCAGACACAAAAGTGATGTGTGGAATTAGCAGTCTGGACAGCGGATGCCCTTGGGCCACGGGAGCAGTGACTGGAAGAGAGCCCAAGAGAGGGCTCTGGGGTACTGGGAACACTCTGCATTCTATTTCTTTATCTGGGTGCTGCTTCTTACATGAGTGTATGTTCTTTGTGAAATAGGTTATATTTCAGTAAAAAATTTACTTTTTAATGAAGAGCTTCATAAACAGGTTTTCTTAAAGTCCCATGGAAGCAATGGAATGGGACTACAAATTCAGGGCGATAAAGAGGTAAAATAGGGAAGCAGGTGTGGCTCAGTGGATAGAGCCCCCGTTTACCACATGGGAGGCCTGGGTTCG